>PVKU01006137.1:0-109192 GCA_004027475.1 Anoura caudifer
GTCCGGTTTTTCAACGTCCACTGCAATTTTCGATAATCTGTTTTCAAATATGCTGTGTTTCTGGTGTCTGTTTGCTGTGCTGCTTTGAAAAATGTCCCGGTTTAAGACCTATGTGTGGGAGGCAGAGATGTACGTCCTCTTACCATGCCGCCATCTTGCCGGATCTAGTCTGTAAATTTTTTTTTTAAAAGATTTTGTTTATTTTTAAAGAGGGGAAGAGAGGGAAACATCAATGTGTGGTTTCCTCTCATGTGCTCCCTACTGAGGACCTGGCCCACAACCCAGGCATGTGTCCTAGACTGGGAATCGAATTGGTGACCCTTTGGTTTACAGGCTGATGCTCAATCCACTGAGCCACACCAGCCAGAAAGGTATATAAAAGTTTATAATTATTATATCTTCTTATATTGAAATTTGTATTAATATATAATTTTTTCTTTGTCTCATGTAAACTTTTTTAAAATTTAAAGCCTATTTTATCTGAAATTAGTATAGCTATCCTTGCTATATTTTGGTTAGTATTTTCATGGAATATCTTTGTGTGTGTGTGTATATATTGAAGGAATTTATTTTTTGAGTACCCCCCCCACACATATGACCCCTGTAGCTCTGAAATTAACGAAGAAGGTGCTTTAGAATCCTCCTTTGTTCCTGCTGTCTTAGCCACACCCCTGTCTCTACCTGCCCCTGCCCCTCTGCTCCCCCTCTCCCCCCACCAACCCCCCACCACCAAATGTCAGGTCAGGACTAGCACCTGTCTGGTGAGCACCTAGGCTGTCTCATTTAAGGTGGCACCCCACTTCTTTCAAATAGGAAATTTCATGGAGTATCTCTTCTTATTCTTTCACTTTCAACCTGTTTGTTTTTGAACTGAAAGTGAGTCTCTTATAAACAGTGTATGATTAGATCATGTGTTTTTATCCATTTTGCCAATATCTGACTTTTGATTGGAGAATTTAATCCATTTACATTTAAAGTAATTACTGATAATAAGGGACTTCCTTCTGTCATACTGCTATTTGTCTTTTACACGCCTTACAGCTTCTTCATCCTTCATTTCCTGCATTACTGTCTTCTTTTGTGTTTAGTTGTTTTGTTTGTAGTAAAATGTCTAAATTCCTTTCTCATTTCCTTTTGTATATGTTCTATAGTCATTTTTTTGGGAGTTACTATGGGAATAACACTAACATTCTAAAGTTATAACAAACAGTTTTGTCCCCACCTTTTTGGTTGCCAATATCACAAAATTACATGATTATACATTGGTGCTCCAAAACTTAAACTAATAATTCTTTTAAATGCATTAATTTCTTAAATTACGCATAAAGCAAAATTTAGAGTTACAAAACAAAGTTATAGTAATAATAGTTTTTAGGTTAATAATTGTTTTCAAAAATGTATTAGTGTCTTAAATAGTGTAGAAAACAAAAAGTAGAGTTACAAACCATTGTTACAATAATACTAGCTTTTATAATTGCTCATGTATTTATCTTTATTGAGATCTTTATTTCTTCCTACAGCTTCTAGTTATTGTCTAGTGTCTTTTCATTTCACCTTCAGGACTCCTTGGGGTATTTCTTGCAGGGAAGGTCTTGTAGTAATAAACTTCTTCAGCTTTTGTTTATCTGGGGATGTCTTAAGTTTGAAGGACAGGTTTTCTGGATTATGGGATTCTTGGATGATACTTTTTCCTTTTAGCATTTTGAATTTCTTAATCTATTGCCTTTTGGCCTCCAAAATATCTGATGAGAAATCTGCTTACAATGTTATTGAGGATCCCTTGTATATGACAAGTTGCATCTTATCTACTGCTCTCAAAATTTTTCCTTTGTCTTTGTCTTTCAAAAGTTTGGTTATAATACGTCTTGGTATGGGTCTCTTTGAGTTCATCTTACTTGGAGTTTGTTGAGCTTCTTCAATGATTGTATTCATGTATTTCATAAAATTTGGAAGTTTTCAGCAATATCATACAGTATAATATTAAGGACCAGTTGTGTGGTAAAGGGGTACTTTGGCAAGGTTTCAAGATGTGGGATTTGATTTGAGTTGGACTCTGAAGGAAAGATAAGATTGTGGAAGATATCAAGCTTGAAGTGAATTCTAGGCAGAAGTAAGAATGAAACTTGATAGGCAGGTATTCTTCATCATGTATGATGCGGTCAGGCACATCACCGATCTCATTTAATATGAAAAACAGAGTGTTAAAATATCAAAATAAAGGTAGTCACTAGTATTCTCATTTTACAGATATCAAAATTAATGTTAAGGAAGATTGAGAGACCTTTCCAAATTCACATGGCTAATTAATAACTGAGTGGGGAGTGAAATTCATTTATTTTTTTCTTTCCTTTAAATATTTTATTGATTATGCTATTACAGTCATCCCATTTCTCCCCCATTATTCCCTTCCACCCTGCACACCCCCTCCCACCCACATTCCCCCACTTTAGTTCATGTCCATGTGTCATAAGTTCTTTAGCTTCTACATTTCCCACACTATTCTTGCCCTCCCCCCGTCTATTTTCTACCCACCGTCTATGCTACTTATTCTTTGTACCTTTTCCCCCTCTCTCCTCCTCCCACTCCCCTGTTCCTAACCCTCCATGTGATCTCCATTTCTGTGGTTCTGTTCCTGTTCTAGTGTTTGCTTAGTTTGCTTTTGTTTTAGGTGTGGTTGTTAATATCTGTGAGTTTGCTGTCTTTTAACTGTCCTATTTTTTATCTTATTTTTCTCAGATAAGTCCCTTTAACATTTCATATAATAAGAGCTTGGAGATGATGAACTCCTTGAACTTGACCTTATCTGAGAAGCGCTTTATCTTCCCTTCCATTCTAAATGACAGCTTCTCTGTATAAAGCAATCTTGGATGTAGGTCCTTGACTTTCATGAGTTGGAATACCTCTTTCCATCCCCTTCTTGCCTGGAAGGTCTCTTTTGAGAAATCAGCTGACAGTCTGATGGAAAGTCCTTTGTAGGTGACTGTCCCCTTATCCCTTGCTGCTTCTAGAATTCTCTCCTTCATTTTAATCTTGGCTAATGTAATGATGATGTGCCTTGGTGTGTTCCTCCTTGGGCCCACTTCTTTGGGACTCTCTGAGCTTCCTGGATATCTATTTCCTTTGCCAGATTGGGGAAGTTCTCCTTTATTATTTATTCAAATAAGTTTTCCACTTGTTGCTCTTCCTCTTCCCCTTCTGATACCCCTATAATTCGGATGTTGGGACGCTTAAAGATGTCCTGGAGGTTCCTAAGCCTCTCCTCATTTTTTTTGAATCCTTGTTTCTTCATTCTTTTCTGTTTGGTTGTTTCTTTCTTCCTTCTGGTCCACTCCATTGATTTGAGTCCCAGTTTTTTTCCCATCTCTATTGGTTCCATGTGCGTTTTCCTTCATTTCACTTATTGTAGCCTTCATTTGTTCATCTAATTTGTGGCCAAAATCAACCAATTCTGTGAGCATCCTGATGACCAGTGCTTTGAACTGTGCATCTGATAGGTTGGCTATCTCTTTGTCACTTAGAGGAATTGGCTCTGGGGCTTTGATTTGTTCTCCATTTTGAGCCACTTTTTTTTCTTTTTGGTCTGGTTGTGGCTGTTACATAGTGATGGGCAGAGCCTTAGGTGTTCCCCTGGGTGGGGCAGCCCAGTCGCTGGGTTATGATGCTGTGTGTGGGGGCAGAGTCTCGGTGTTTTTAGGTTTTATTTCCCAGCGATGGGGCCTTGGGTTGCGAGTTCTGACTTGTTCCCCATTTTCACCTGGATTATCTGCATGCAAATGTGGGGCTGCCTGGTCAGCCAGCTACCTTGTACCTGGGATCCGCTAGCTGCTGCTTATGCACCTGGAGCCTGCTAGCTGCCACCTGCATGCCTGGGTCGGTCTTCCAGCAGCTGCCTGCACTGCCTGGGTCTGCCAACTTCCACTTCCTCCTGCCGTGACTCCTCCCCCTTACTGGTCTGGATGAATGGTTGTCGGACCTCTGTACAGTTCAATTTTCTCTCAGTTCTGGTTGTTATCTTGTTTCTAAATCCTTGTTGTCCTTAATTTTGGTTGTGCGAGGAGGCACAGTGTGTCTGCCTATGCCTCCATCTTGGCCAGAAGTCTGAAATTCATTTAATTCATACTTTTCCCACTTCACCACCTTATCAAGAATAATAGCATGGACAAAATTTGGAGGTGAGAATTGGTGAGTCCTTCTGGGGTCATCAAGTAAACAGGGCTGGCTGGACTAAAGAGCAAGGATAGAGAAGCAGTAGGAGATCAAAGTTAGATAACTTTGGATCAGATTATAAAAATGTTCAAATATGAGGCTTAAAGTTTAGACTTTCTTTTATGGATAAGGGAAAAGTACTGGCAGTTGAGAGTCAAGTATTTTTAATTTCTTTCCAAACGATGTCATATAAATAAGAAAAACCAGTAAAAAGTAAATTTCTTGAAATCATGGATGTCTTTTTGCACTAAATTAAAGTGCCAAGGGTCATATCTGCATAGTCAGTCAGCAAGTTCAGTGTTAATAGATTCCACTCAACCAGGAACCTTTCATCTTCTGTTTCTTTCTTAAGAAAACCTAAATCCATTTTTCTGTGCTTGAACACTTAACTTTCTCACCCAAATAGCAATTTCTGTTTCATAGATTATTCTTGTTCTCTTATTCCTTTTGGCTTTATAAAATGAACATCTGGAATTTTCCTGGATTATTGTATTCTTGAAATAAAATTCTATTAAAAGATTTATTGTGGTTCAAGGGAAAATTTAGTGACTTGGGGTGATGAACACAAAATATTATATACAAATGATGTATTATAGAATTGTACACCTGAAACCTATATAATTTTATTAACCAATGTCACCCCAATAAATTCAACAAAAAGTTTTAATAGATTATTATTTTGTTTGGTATGCTTTTGAGTCATTGTGCAATTATCATTGTCATATGTAAATTTTATATTTCAATCTCAATTTAAGCTGTTTGAATGACAAATAGAATCCTTAAGAAAAATTTTTTAGTCCTTACCCAAGGATTTGTTTATTGATTTTAGAGAGAGGGAGGGAGGGAGAGAAGGAGGGGGGAGAGAGAGGGAGAGAGAGAGATAGAGAGAGAGAAACATCAGTTGGTTGCCTCCTGTACCCCAACTGGGGATCAAACCCGTAACCTAGGTGTGTGCCCTGACCAGGAATCGAACCCACAAACTTTTCATTTATGGGACAATGCTTCAACTAATTGAGCCACAGCAGCCAGGGCTGACAAATACAATCTTAATAAAATTCATCAGGCATTTATGTAGAAATACATTCTTTACTATAGTAGCAAAATGAATAAGCACTAAAATCATTTTTAAGATCAAAAATTGGGAAACTATTAGTTCACGTAGAAATAGTAATTCCTTAAAAGTTTCATCTGCCATTAAAATGCCTGAAATGCTTTCTCTAGAAATGGCCTGATAAGAAATGTCACAGAATTACATTTTGGTTCCTGGAATTACCTACTATTTCAGGAGGAAGCCTGATTATTCTATGTTAAATATCTCACACAGAGCCTGGAACACAGCAGTACCCAAATATTAATTTCCATCTTTCCCCCTATGGGTGTTAAAGACACACTGTAAGGTCTAAACATGTTCTAGCAGGGTATATTTTTGGATGATTTATTTTATTTTTTATTGTATTTTTAGAGGGGAAGTGAGGGAGAAAGAGAGTGAGAGAAACATCAATGTGTGGTTGACTCTCGCATGCCCCCAAACAGGGACCTGGCCTGTAACCCAGGCATGTGCCCTGACCGGGAATCGAACCAGTGACCTTTTGGTTCACAGGCCAGCACTCAATCCACGGAGCCATACCAGCCAGGGCTTGGATGATTTTTTATTTAAAAAAAATGAGATATAATTTACTTATAATAAAAAAGCATAGTTTGTAAGTGCACAGATTAGTTTTTGTATTATATTCACCTGCATAACTACCACCCAGCACATAACATAGAAATTTTCTTACCTCACTTTCTTATTATCACCATAGATCAGTTTTGTTTATTCTAGGATTTCATAGAAATGGAATCATACAATATGTACTCATGTCCATTTTTTTTACTCATCATAATGTCTGTAAGATCCATCCACGTTACAGATGCTGCATAATATTTCATTGTATAGATGTACCTCAATTGGTTTACCTATTCTCCTGTTAACAAAAATATGGCTGTTTTTAGTTTGGCGCTATTATGATTAAGGCTGTTATGATCATTCTTACACAAATCTTTCTGGGAACATATTTTTTATTTTCTCTTGAATAAATATCTAGTAGTGGAATTGCTGAGTCACATGATAGATAGATGTGTGTAAAAATCCTTATTGAAACTGTCAAAAATTTTCCCAAAGTGATTTATAATTCTACACTCTTACTAGCAGATTGTGGGGGGGCTCCACCCGCAGAGCCCCATCCATCCGTCATGGATGAAAATAAAACTACCAAGACCCAAGACGTGATATGCTTGGGGAGGAGAGGTGGTCGATCTCTCAAAGGAGAAGGACCCAGAGCCCCTTCCTCATTGGCTTTTATTGGGTTCAAATGCACAGGTATACAGGTAAAGCTCATCAATCAATGTCAGGCAGCAAGGATCAAACAATGGATAGCATTTCAAAGAAATCTGAGGGCTTAATCTGAGTCAGTGTCTGTAAGGAAAGGGGGTTGCAAAAACTTTGGGAGACATAACTTATTTCCTCCTCGGACCCTTATCATTTAAATGAGAGCACTCTCAGCAAAGCAGGTTTCACAAGACTTTACAAATTCTTTCTTATGCCGGATCACCTGGGGAACTGCTTTGGCCAGCACAGGGCTGCACCACCCCCATCATAGTTTCAGGCTTAAGTGGATTAGAGCCAGGATGCAAGGGATAAAGGAGACATCTCCCAGATGGAAATGGGGACTCGGGCTATGTCAGAATAGCCAGTGGGCAAGGGTCCATCACCCACTCTTTGCTGCAGCCCCCAAGTCCTTCCATGAGGGCCTTCCAAGTGGTCGTGTCTGGCTTTGGTTGCCCCTCCCTTGAGGAGTCTTACCCACCATTGGCTAACCGACCAAGCATTGGGGCCAGAGCAGAAGTGTCTCACCTGCCAGGGAGATAAGCTTTGTTTCCTTAGTGGCTCTTACACAGCCTAGCCATGGGGTGGGGGTTACAACTCTTGAAACCAGGCTGAACGATTCCCAACAGCAGATTATGAGTTCCAATTGCTCTATAGCCTTGTCACCACTTATCATTGTCAGTCATTTTAATTTTAGACATTCTAGTGGGTTCCTAGTCAATTTTTGACACAAAGGATGTTATGTCTATGTGCAGTGGTGTGAGCAAAAATATGTTTTCCAGCTGGCACCCAAGTTTCTGTAAGAAAAGGAACTGTCTTTGTTTGAGAAAGGCCTTTGATAAACTGAATTGGGTGCTTTGCTTATGGTTTTATTAGAATAAACTTCAAGAAATGGAATTTCTGGATTATAGGTGATCCACAGTTTTAAGACTTGATACAATGTTGGCAAATAGCAAAACGGCTATTCTAGTTCCCATCAGAAGTGTCTGAGGCTCATTTTGTGTTCTTACTACCAATGAGTATTATCATTAAAAAAATGTGTGTTTTTTTTTTGAGAATTTCGTACTTCTAAATACATGTGTCAGCTAAAAAACAGGAATAAGATATTATTATAAAACAATAGTGGTGAATATGAAAAAGAAACAAATTCTTTGATATTCACAGCATTGAAATGCCATTTTGTAAATGACTATGGCTAGTTCTTCCAAGGGCTTAAATTTTGGAATTTGGTTAAATCACATACATTCCTTGACTGTAAGATAACTTTTTAAAAGTTATTGTTTATGCTGTTACAGTTGTCCCAATTTTTTCCCTTTTGCCCTGCTCTGCCCAGCCCTCCTCCCACTTCCATAGCCAATCCCACACTGTTGTCCATAAGATAACTTTTGATTATATTTCATAAATCTGTTTTGACAAGCAAATCATCAAACCCATTGATGCAGACTTAAATAGCTTGGTGAAATAGTCAATAACTATCTATTTGCATCCTTACCTAATTTGATTGCATTTATAATTAGATTTTTGAAATAGAATTAGACAATAAATTAGAATTAGTAGTCTATCTTCAAGTCCATTGGAGATTTTGAAGCTGCTTTCAAAGATCTTTCAGTTACTAAAACAGGGTTCATTTTTTGCTTAGTTTGGCTGGGTGAGGAATTTTGGCTAGCTGCCACAGGAAATATTCACATTGTGGAAAGGATTTGAAGGAAGAAAGGAAAAGAAGTTCCAGTTAATCATGGGGTACATGAGTCAGCTTCACTTTAAGTTTTTACTCTGAAGTAGACAATTCAAAAAACATGGGAAGCCCTAGGGAAGGGGGAGGAGAAAGTTAGTAGTAGTCGGAATAATTTTCTTCAGAGGAAAGAATTCCTTCATATATGAACTGTCATGAAAATCATCTGAATTTGTTGAAATTACTATGTATTTGATAATGCTCTCTTCCCTCTGGATGCTATTCTGAATAAAAACAAAATAGGTGTGCATCTGGACCAGCTCAGAGAGCTTCCGATTTTGATATTCAGACAGACCGCAGAAAAATGACTCATATGCAATATGTCAGCATTTCTCCTGAGATTATGGAAGTTCTCTATGAGGGAATGATTTGTCTTCATTTAATGCTGCAAATGAGTATGATAGTGGTTGGGGCATCAAAATGAGTTTGAACATTCCTTTGTTTTGCCATTATTTATTTTATTTTGGTGGCCTTGGGCAACTAATTTTTCCCTTTTTTCAGGTACTGTAAAATGCTAGAATACAAATAATTAAGAGATGCCTAGCAGATTTTTACAAATACCTTACTGATAGAGGACGTGTATGATGCACCAAATAGTTGAAACTTTGCTTATTGAAAACATGATGATTGACTATCAAAGTGAGAAGGTAATTGCTTTTATGTTTGAACAGGCTTTATCCCATACCTGGGCTGAAGCAATTTAATACAATTTTTTAAGACTATAAAAGCTGCTGCATTTATTGAATGGCTTTCTCACATCTATTTTTAATATATGACAAGCTCTGTAATTGGCAAGTCCTCAGCATTTCCCCCAGTGAATTGCCTGCCAGAATAATTTGAGAGTAAATACTTTGAGGTATGATCATCCTCAGAAGGTTTTTATTAATCAGGTGCTTATGTATAATGCTATTTTAAAGCCCTTTGAATGTTGCTTCAGACTTCGTAATTAAGACCCAAATATAATGCTCTAATGGAGTAGAGTTTGCCTTGCAGAGAAATTAGGCCATAGCACACTTTTCCCATGTGGTTATTGTGTTGAAAGGGGCATGCTTTGGCTCAAAGTAGAATCCCATAGTTCAGAAATAGTGTTAATTATAGGCTAGACATTGTGCTAATTGCTTCCCATTCATTATCCCATCTAATATGTACGATGGTTTACAAGGTAAGGGTTATTACCATTTGATGCAGGAGGAAACTGATGCCATAAGGAAGGCAATTAATTGATTCAAGGCCCGTAAGTGCTAGAGCAGAAATGTGAATAACTGCTCGCCGGAGCCCACACTCTCGGCTGTGTCAGATGCTGATTCCTAGTGTCCTGCTACACACTGATGCACACACAGACCTCTATATCACAGTGAACTAGTTGTCTTGCTTTTAGAACCATAGGTGTTATTCTTCCACTGTTGACATACCCTCATCATTGCCAATGAAATGAGCCGACTGCCAAGAATGAGCAAACAACCTAACCAGAGTGTGATTAATGAGTGAGTTATTTCCTATTAGGCCCTCTTGCAGACAAAATAGTGGCTCCCCCAAAGATGTCCATGTTTTAATTCCTAAAAGCTATGAATATATTACATTATTGGCAAAGGGGAATTAAGACTGAAATGGCATTAACTTTGTTAATCATTTTACCTTAAAATAGGGAGATTATCCTGGATTATCCATGTGGGCCAAAGATATTCACAGGGATCCTTAAATGTGGAAGAAGAGTGTCAGAAGAGGCGTTCAGAATGATATGATGTGAGAAAGACCGATGATCATTGTTAGCTTTGAAGATGGAGGAAGGGCCCATGAACCAAGGAATACTGGCAGCCTGAAAGAGTGGGGGGAAAAAAGGCAAGAAAACGGATTCTCCCCGAGAGCCTCCAGAAAGAACACAGCCCTCCTATCACCTTAATTTTAGTCCAGTGAGACCCATTTCAGACTTTTGACCACCAGAAATGTAAGATAATAAATCGTGTTGTTCGAAGTCACTATTTGTGGTAAATTTGTTACAGCAGCAATAGGGAATTAACACAGGCCTTTTATTGATAAGGTTTATCAGGAGTTGGCACCTGGCTGGTGTGCCTCAGTGGATTGAGTGCTGGACTGTGAACTAAAGGGCTGCTAGTTCGATTCCCAGTCAGGGCACGTGCCTGGGTTGCTGGCCAGGTCTGCAGTGGGAGGCATGCAAGAGGCGACCACACATTGATGTTTCTCTTCTTCTCTTTCTGTCTCCCTTCCCCTCTGTGTAAAAATAAAGAAATAAAATCTTTTTCAAAAAAAGTTTATTAGGAGTTGGCAAAAATGGCCTGCTGGCCAAATCTGGCCTGCCACCGGTTTTCATAAATAAAGTTTTACTGGAACCCGGCCACACTCGTTTGTTCACATATTGTCCATGGCTGCTACAATTGCAGAATTGAGTAGCTGTGGCCGAGACCATTGGGCCTGCAGACTCTAAAATATTTACTGTCTCACTCTGTATAGAAAGAGACACCTGATCTAGAGTATAGTTACAAATACTATACTATAACTATGGATGGAAATTAGGTATAAAAATGTACAAAATTTCTTTGAGGAAAAAGAGCAAATCCTCCCACACTTTTTTAGTTAGTAGTCTAAATTTTCTCTTGGACAGAGAATGTAGTAAAATTCCAGTTAATAGAAGGCCCTGATCAATTTCATGCTAGTTAGTTGAAATTTCAATGTGTGTCATACTATAGACAGGTTAAATTGCATGAATGTGAAGTTAAGAAATTAAAAAATTATAAAAGAGGACATTTATGATGTTGAGATAGGTAACAATTTAATTCTTGTCTCATTCCCTTAAAAAAAGAGAATATTTTCCAGTTTAAGGAAAGGTTGTTTTTGTTTTTTTTCTTAAATCCCTCCTTTCTGCTCTCAGCTGTGAAACTCCTCTCAGATTGGCAATGTGTTTAGTCCAAGAGGTCACAAGGCCAGTGCTCTCTGCACCACCCCCAGTCAGCTTGCTACTTCCAATTAGCTTCAGCTGGGCAACTTCCTATTTGGGTCAACTGCGTTCTGAAATGGGTGTCAGAAGTAGACACTACTGGAATACTGCCATCCACTTGAACTTGATCATGAACTAACATTTCCATTTATGTTTGGTGATAGTTCTTTTATTGTAATGCTTGAATATTATTTTGGTAAGTGTTTCATTTCTACTAAATGTATCCCCTCCCCCTTTAGCATCTTTGGCCTTGGGATCTAACTTTTGTTCTGAATGTTTATGAAAATCCATTTTTTAAAAATGCTTGAACTTTTTATCATGGAAAACAACCATTTATAAAAGTAGACAGAATAACATAATGAACCCCTTTCCTCACTGTACTGGCTCCAACAGTTAAGGATTCCTGGCCAATTTTGTTTTGTCCTCTACTCCCACTTACTTCCTTTTTGCCTAAATTTTTTGAAGCAAATCTCAATATAACATTGTTTCATCCATAAAAATTCCCATATACATCTCAGAAAGATAAGGACTCTCTTAAAAATATATAATCATCTTTCACTGCCTGGCTTACCACATGATCTCACCTATAAGTGGAACCTAATCAACAAAAACAAACAAGCAAGCAAAATACAACCAGAGACATTGAAATAAAGAGCAAACTGACAATAAAAACAGACTGAAAGATAATAATTTGGAAGTGGATGGAAACAAACATTAACTACAGATAAAGGTTCTGCTTACTTGTGCGAGTGTATGTTTAATTTTCCCTTTCTTTTAAAAACCATGTCTTGAGGTTTTCTGTTTATTCAGTGCTGCTTTCCTCTCTAATATTTTTGTTCAGTGCCCCAGTATATTCAACAAGGGAAGCTTGCAAATTGAAATGTCGGTATCTATAAGAGTTTTGAAGTATTCACCATTTTCCAAAAGACCTGAAAAAAAATCTCTGAGCCATTGGAAATATCTCAGGATAATTTCCAAGAACAAATGTACAATTGGTTTTCTTACTAAAATGGATTCCACACCAGAGCTCATCAACATATTGTGACTTAGCAACATATTGTCCAAAAAGGAGGATGCACCAATCTTGTCTATATTTATAAAAATCACTTGCAGGACGTGGAGTTTCAATCTTTTCACTTTGAGATCTGAAGAGCAAAACAAAAATAAACCCCCCAAACACCTCACTATTATCTGTTTTAAATGACTTTAGCCAGCTTAACACTTTGGAGTTTAATCCTTTGGGTTTGAGTTGATCACTAACACAACACCCATTGAGAATATTAATACAAACCTTAGATAAATAGACTTTAAGAGACAAAATTTGCTGTCTCATGTTTTGTTTCATTGCTTAGTTTAAATTGAAATGATGTTGGGATTTTTTTTTCTCCTGAAGGAAAAAAAGCCTTTTTTCCTGTTCCTGGGCTTCATGGTTCTTTCTTCTCTTTTACTGTTGGAGCCTGACAGAGCCAACCCTTACATCAGAGGCATCTGTTTACACTAGGAAATTTTTGGTAAAATACAACAGGCCCTATAAGGTTGTTGCAAGGAACTCTGGGTTATTCAGTAAGTTTTAAAAAGCTATATTTTGAACATTTGGAGGAAAACAGTTGTGTGAATATGCTCTGCCCGGGAAGGGGAGTGAGCTGAGGAAGGGTTCTGTCTGCTAGGGGAAGAGAATATGAGAGAGAGGAGCTCAAATTCACAGGCCACCAGAGGCTTTGTCTGGCCACTCTCCAGGCTCTTTGGACTCTTAATTTTGGTTAATTAGCAGCATGATTATCCTTCATAGTTAGGGACAGGGAGCTATATTTGTAATACAAAATTGTTCTGTTAGGAAACATGGAACAGATAAAGATTTCAACCAACAGTTTTTTATTGATGCAAAAACTTCTCATTCCTGCCATCAAAATCACTGTAGAACATAGTTCTAGGGTCCCCTATTGCACCAGGGAGAATACTCCTCTTCCTATGATCAAAGTCATCTTTCAATATATAGAGGACCCTTTGTGGGGCTGCTTTTTTATGACAGTTGTGTGTGTACAATTTGCAACGGCTTCACTAGTGAGATGCAGTAGAGAAATCTTAGGCCCTATTTCCCTAAATGTACGATTCTACTGAGCTCTCATATGATAAAGTAAAAAAAGTCAATGCCAAGTTGTCTTGGGGGGTATGTTTGCTGTTGTAAACCCCAGGAAGAAAGCCTTTACAGCCACAATTTCCTAATTTATTCAACATATATCTCTTGAGCTCTTTTTATGTGCTAGGAGCTACTCTGGATGTTCAGAATACAGAAATGAATAATACTGACATGGAAGGAAAACAAGCCCTGTATACCTATATGCCCACAACCCTCACAGGCTAGAGGGTCTCATGGCAGGTATATTGTAGATACAAGTATTTAATGATTCCACGTGAAACTCTTCAGCCTCACTTTTTTTTTCTGAATACTGAACATTAGAGATTCAACTGACAGAAGAAATAGAGCAAGGTTCCTGTAAAAAGAGTCCAGGAGGCCATGTATATGTGAGCTCCACCTGTGGGGCACAAGCACCATCCATTTCTTGCCTCTTGTTTTTCAGGTAAATTTTTCAGTCAATCCTTGAAGTTGCTCAAAGATGTGTCTCAACTTTTTCCTTTCCTTTCTCTGGCACATTTCCATAATTGGAGATGCTAAAGAGGAAAGCAATACAGGCAGACAGAGTGCAAAAGATCATGGAGACAAAGGTACAAATACAGCCACAAACTTCCAAGTGACTTATTTGGAATATGTTGTGTATTAGTTCTTTAAGGGAAAATGTGCAAACATCCAGTTCAGTAGTTATTTCTTATTAGCTTTGGTTATAATTTTCCATAGATATTTAAACTGACCAAAGCAAGCTTTTGACATAGCTTGTTATTTTGGCAGGGGGTGGTGGTGGTGGTGTGTGGAGGGATCTCTTTGGGGGTTGTATCATGCCACTCTATTGCTTTTATAAACACTGTAGAATGGTTGTATGTCCACTTTTCCTCTCAGTGATTCTATAGTGGAAATATAGTGATTTTATAGTGTGGAATACCAGTGAAATTTGTGAACCCATGGCCTTAATTTTTTTAAGGATTATTACTAAACAGCCCTGGCTGGTATGGGTCAGTGGCTGAGTCTCAGCCTGCGAACCAGAGGGTTGCTGGTTCGATTCCCAGTCAGGGCTCACGCCTGGGTTGTGGGCCAGGTCTCCAGTTGGGGGCATGTGAGAGGCAAGCACACATTGATGTTTCTCTCCCACTCTTTCTCCTCCCCCTCCCCTCTATAAAAATAAATAAGTAAAATCTTAAAAAAAGGATTGTTACTAAATAGCACATTGATTTAACCTTTAAATCCTCAGCATAATTTTTGCTCAGCTATTTACTTCTCATAATGAATGAGATTTCAGAAATTCAGGCTATGAAATAATCTTAATAACAGTGTTTTCATAATAAGCACCAACCTAAATGATTTCCCAATAGCTGTTGAAAGGCAATCAAAACAGAACAGTGAAAATTCCTTTTAAAAAAGCTGCAGAATGTTTGTTTGTTGAAATTGGTTAAGGGTCTACCAATAGACCATTAAGTAATCATACTTTAGTGGCCTCTTTTATTTTAATTATTGCTTAAATGCAGTGTAAACACAGAATGACTTATGAAATCGCCTGATCTGGGCAACCTCAAGAAACTCGAGTAGTCTTTTCAGGAATAACAATGCTATGAGAATATCTTGTTTTTCCTTACAACTCAGAATTATTTCATTTTGTGTTATTAACATGTTTGCAATTAGGATGGGAGCCACAATTACTCTTGAGTAACTACATTTATGAGGAAACCTCAGATGTCAAATACACAGTTTAGAGTTTTTTTCTGTTGGTGCCCTTTAGTCTTGGTGTACCTGGGGGTTTCAACTTGAGAGTTATATGCACAGTCTGCATTTTCAGTGAGTTTAAAAACTGTTTTCACTAACCTTTGAGGCCAAAAATGTGCATTTCCTATGTGATAAGTTGTTTCCACTCAATATTGGAAACAAAGCAGTTTAAAGAGCTAGGGAACTTTTCTAATATGTCTGAAAGACTTGCATAGGTAGAAACACTTTTGTCCTTTTCCTACATCCTTTTCTTGGTGGTGATAAGAAAACAAGATCTTTGCTCTCAGTGTATAGTAAGACTGTATCTCAGTATCAGTTTGCTTTCTAGCTGCAACTACCAGAAAATCTGATCAGAAAGAGCTTAAACCAGCACTTCTTAAACTTTAATGTGACTAGGAAACATTGGGGATTCTATTTGAAATGCTGATTCTGATTCAGTAAGTCTGGAGCAGGTTGAGATTCTGCACTGCTAACAAGCTCCCAGGCCTGCTGATTCTACTCATAATAATACTGCACCCTGAGTAAGAGACTTTATTACCTCATATAAAAAATCCAGAGAAAGGAAGTTCTAGGGTTGGTTCATTCAGAAGTTTAATGATATTATCAAGAAACCAGGTTTTAAGGTCAACATCACTATCCATCAGAGAGATGTAAATTAAAACCACAATGAGATATCACCTTACACCTATCAGAATGACTATCATTAACAAATCAACAAACAACGAGTGTTGGTGAGGATGTAGAGAGAATGGAACCCTTGGGCACTGTTGGTGGAAATGCAGCCTGGTGCAGCCACTGTGGAAGACAGTATGAAATTTCCTCAAAAAATTAAAAATGGTACTGCCTTTTGACCCAGTGATTCCACTGCTGGGAATATACCCCAAGAATCTTGAAACACCAGTTCAAAAGTACTTATGCATCCCTATGTTCATAGCAGCACAATTTACAATAGCCAAATGCTGGAAGCAACTTAAATGCCCATCAATAAATGAGTGGATCAAAAAAACTACGGTACACTTACACAATGGAACTCTATGCATAAGAAAGAAAGAAGGAGCTCCTACACTTCATGACAGCATGGGTGGAACTGGAGAGCATTATGCTAAGTGAAATAAGCCAGGCAGTGAAAGACAAATACCATATGATCTCTCTTATAAAAGGAATATAATGAACAAAATAAACTAATGAGCAAAATAGAACCAGAGACATGGAAACATGAAACAGATTGACAGTGGCCATAGGGGAGGGGGGTGGGATGGGGATAATGGTGGAAAGCAGGGAAGGGACTAGTCAAAGAACATGTATGAATGACCCATGGACATGGACAACAATGTAGGGATTGATTTTGGGAGCGGAGGGGTGGGCTGGGTGGACGAGGGCAAAGGAGAAAAAATTGGGACAACTGTAATAGAATAACAACTGAAAAATCCAGTCTTTTTCTTTTTTTTTCTGTTCTATCACTTTCAGCATGTTGGTATTAGTCTACATGTTTGCCCCCTCATGGCTGCAAGATAGCTGCAGTAGTGCCTACTATCACCTCTATACCTGGCCATAGCCAGTGGCAGAAAGACCAGTTTTTCCCTATAGTACCTCTCTTTGAAAAAAGAAAACCCTTTCCCAGAAGACTTTGTACCCCACCCCCAGAAGACTTTTTCTCATGTCCAATTGATCACCAGCAAGAAGTATTGTTCTTTTTGCCTTTGACTATTCAAGATTCATCTCATGGGACTGGGAAGTGTCCTGACCTTCCTTGAAACATATAGCTATCTGATACCTGAATTAAATCAGGATTCTATTTGTTACAGAGAAAGGAGGTGACAGGGCTCTTGGGTACACAACCAAGAGTGTCTGCCACAGGCAATGTCCAAGACTGAACTTCTAATTTATATGAGCACTGTTTGGTTTTAAAGAAAAAGAATTAAAATCTCACTATAATAAATGCCAGAGCAATGAAAAATTCTCCATAACCATATGTCTAATTTTCAGATCATGGATAACACATTCCAAACAATATTCAATGCAACAAGTAGGGTCAACTCCAGTGTAACAAATGAAGTTGATTGTTTATTTTTAGTATGGTTTTCCCCTATTTTGATGGTTTCCTGTCTTAGTCTGTTTGGGCTGTTGTAACATAATACCATGGCTTGGGTGGCTTATAAACAACAAAAATGTATTCATCACAATTCTGGTCTGAGGTCAGGGTGCCAGCATGGTCAGATTCTAGTGAGAGCCTTCTTCCTGCTTTATAGATGGCCACCTTCTTGCTGTGTCCTCACATGGTGGCGAGCAGAGAAAGAAAGCAAGCTCTCTCATGTCTCTTTTTAAGGGCACTGATCCCATTTGTGACAGCTCAACTCTCATGACCTAACTACTTACCAAGAACCCCACCTCCTAATACTATCATATTGGGAGTTAGAATCGCATTGTATGAATTTGGGGGAATACAAGCATTCAGTCTATCACTCCATCAACTCATTCCCAGGCCCGGGAATTCAGCACCTACTTGTGGCCTCCCCAGTCTTCTCCGGGGCCTCTTTTTAGCTGTGTACTATACTTCTCCAAGCCAAGTTTCAATCTCTGGATAGTGTGGCAGAGGAGGGCACACTCCTCAGGGCACTAATTAATGCCAATACTATAATGACTTCCAATGAATTCATTTTCTACCTAAAAAATATTTTAACATAGGCCTTTAACCACATAATTCAGTTTTGAATATTGGCCTGGTTCATGATTGATGGTAACCTAGTAGAACTTGGATATGGATTAGTTGTTTTAACATTTCAAAAGGAGACTACTTATAAAAATCAAAGATTATTGATCTCTAGATCTTAAAATCTTAGATTTCAAAGGACCAAATGAGAAAACATCTCCCAAATAGCTACTAAGAGACAGAAATGGGAGAATGGAAAGAAAAGAACATACCATTTATGTATTTTTGCCATAGGGAGTAGCACCAGCCCTATTTCTCCATCTTGGAACTCCCTGTTCCTGTGACTTTCCCTGATGCACGTGCCTGTTCATTCATTAAACACATACTGAATTCTCATTGCATGACCAAATTAAACCATTCTTCATTTTATTCTAGAAGCCTTGGCACAGAGTAAAACATTATTAAATTCAAAATGTTTTCATTAATTTCAATGGAGAAAAATCATGGTATATCCTATCCCAACCCCAGATACTGAAATGACTTTTGCAAATAGGAAAATATATTAATTGAACAGTGAAAATATGTTTCTGTGTATAATAAGCAATAATTTTAAAGTAAATAAATTTGAATTCATAATATAAGGAAGGTTTATTGAACTCACCAAAGGAAAAAAAGAAGAGTTGTTGGTGAGTGTTGGTGGTAGAAGGCAGGTGAGAGAGTCATTCTTTGGAAAGTGTGAAGAATTATGATTGACCTTTAGGCAGACCTTTAATATTGGAGTGGTATGTGCATGTTGTTATTTTTCACTTACTTCACACTACACAGAATACACTTGTGACATGGATGGCTTTGGCATAACTATAGAAGAATTGAAATCTCTGGGTTGAAAAAGACAATGTGGAAGTTGACTTGTCTTTTCATAGTTCAACAATGGTAGTCCTAAATCAGATTGAGTCTCTGTCCACTGTATAAGATGTTTCAAATTTCTCAGCTATCTCATGATAATTCTTAGGACATGATATAATTTCATAGAACATACAACTGATTGAGAATCTGTCCTTTTGTGATTTGCAAAAATCATACATGGCAGAGTAAGCTCTGCCTCTTCATCCAACACCCACTACTTGCAGTTGGTTGCCAAGTTAGTGTGCTATGTTATACTTTGCATTGTGTTTTCCCTTGTTTCCTACTTTGCATGCCCTTTGGCACTACATTAGTCCAGCTCTGCCTCTTGGCTCATGTGAACTCCTCATCCACCGTTTTAAAAGGCCTCCCTGCTTAGAGGAATATACACTGTGATTAAGAGCAAGAACTCTGGGGATGTAGGGGGTAGGCAAAATGGGTGAATGTAAAAACTTCCAGTTATAAACTAAAGTCCTGGGGATGTAATGTACAGCATAGTGACTATAGTTAATAATACTGTGTTGCATATTTTAAGTTATATTTTATTGATTACAGTTGTCCTGATTTTCCCCTTTTGCCCCCTTCACCCAGCACCCCCCACTCCCTCAGGCAATCCTCACACCATTGTTCATGTCCATGGGTGTAAGTTCTCTGGCTACTCCATTTCTTATATTGTATTTTGCATACCCATGGCTATTCTGTAACTCCCTGTTTGTACTTCTTAATCCCCTCACCTCTTCACTCATTCGCCCACAGCCCCTCCCATCTGGCAACCATCAAAACACTCTCCATATCCATGATTCTGTCTCTCTTCTTCTTGTTTGCTTAGATTCTTTTTAGATTCAATTCTCAAAAGATGTATTTTTAGCCATTTTATTGTTCACAATTTTGATCTTCTTTTTCTTAAATAAAAGTCCCTTTAACATATCATATAGTAATGGATTGGTGATGACGAACTCCTTTATTTTTTTTTTTTTTGTCTCTTTTTTTCTCTTTATCTGCTCTTCAGTTCTAAATGATAGCTTTGCTGGGTACAGCAATTTTGGCTGTAGGTCCCTGCTTTTCATGACTTTGAATATTTCTTGCCAATTCATTCTAGTCTGTGAAATTTCTTTTGAGAAATAGTTTAGCTCTTTTTCTGGAGTTTTGATGTGTTCTTTCATTTAGACCATGTTTCGTTGTCTCCTCAGTTTGGCAGCCTCCCTGCATGTACTAGGTAGAGCTGCTTTGACTCTGTGTGTTGGTAGTGTGGCCTAATGTAGTAGGTGTCCTGTAGGGTCCAGTGGCACAGCCTCCCCTATCACCCAAGATGGGTACTCAAGGTACACACTTCATGTGTGCTGAGTACATCCTCCTCTTGTAGTTGAGCCTTGGTTGCTGTCAGCAGATCAATGGGAGGAATTTACCCAGGCCATTGGGCTGCAAGGATTGGCTGTGTCCACAGACCACCAACCTCCACCCTCTGTGGAGGATCAGCTGTGCAGGGGCAGGGTGGTGGTGCTCCTACATGGTCTGTAGCTGTCCACTGGGTGTGTTGGCCCTGAGGTTTCCTGGGTAGTGCAGGCCAAGGTCATCCCCCACCTGTGTTTTGCCCAGGGCCATCCTGCCTGAGCTATAAAGCATCTGAAATGGCTGCTAGTTGCGCTGTGCTTGGGGATTCTCAGGCAAAGCCAAGCTGTGAATCTAGGCTGGCTGCTGCTAGTTGTAGGCCTGGGGCTCACTGAAGCCAGCTGTTGCTCGTTTGAGAGGATTTAGGAAGTTGTGAAGCAGGAGCCAAGACAAGCCTGTAAAAGCAGCTTGGGTGGGCCTGTAAGTTGGGTGGTGTGGAGTCTCTGGGGAGCTCCAAGGCAGGTCAAACAGTGTTAGCCAGGTTGATGGAGTCTCATATATGGCATCAACTTGCTGGCTCTGTTGGGGGAGGGTTTGGAAAAAGGACAATGACTCTGCTCACCTTGATGCTAGAGACTTTAGTTTCTCCCAGTATACCACTGGTGCCTTTCAAGCTCCTACTCTGGTGCTGGAGCTCATGAGTCTAAGTAGGTGAGCCCATGTGTGGGTTCTTTAAGAATAACTGCTCAGGGATCCAGAAGTCTCTTCCAAAGACTCAATCACCGCTGGTTTTCACAGCCAGAAGTTGTGGGGACTTATCTTCCTGGCCTTGGCTTGTGTGGGGCTGGAAATTCTTACTCCTGATATATCCCTCCCAAATTTTTATTCACCACACATAGGTGAGGGACCAGCCTGTTCCACATCTGCACCCCTCCTACCAGTCTGGATGGCTGTGGTGTCTTTAATTCCATAGTGGTCAGACTTCCATTCAACTCAATTTCTAATAGTTCTGAATGATGGTTGTTCTACATTTTAGTTGTAATTTTGATGTGGTTGTGCAAGGAGGCAAGCCATGTCTGCCTATGCTGCCAGCTTGACTCAAAGTTTTGTATTGCATATTTGGAAGAGGCTAAAGAATAGATCTTAAAAGTTCTCATTACAAAAAAAAATATAATTAAATGTGGTGATGAATGTTAACTAGACTTGTTGTGGTGATCATTTCACAATATATACAGATATCTAATCATTACATCACATACCTTTGAGGTAGTATGTTATTTGTCAATTATACCTATACACCACCACCACCACCAACAGCAATGAAAGCAAGGGCTCTGGAGCCAAACTGCCTGTAGTCAAATTCTTCATCTACAGCTTCTTAGCTGTGGGACCTCAAACAAATTACTTAATCTTTCTGTGTGTCACTTTCTTCTCCTATGTATTGGGATGATAGTACTTACCTGGGAGGGTTGTTATAAGATTTATTTGAGTTAATAAATATAAAATACTCAGAACAGTGTGTGGCACACAGTAAGCCCTCAATAAGTGTGTTATTTTACCTTCCCTTTCCTCTAACTATTTTTTATGCTTCTGTAGAATTATCTTTCTCAATCATCTGAATAACTGCTACCAAGTATTGAGTGTGTACATTGTGCCAAACACTGTACTGGGCACTTTATATATAGCCCCCATTTAATCCTTGCATGTTACCCATAGTTTACAGATGAAACTAAATCACAGAAGACCCTAGAATTGGGACATGTACACAAAATATTTAGAATTTTAGTGGTGGTGGGGCGTATGGAGGGATTTTTGGCTTGGTTGGTCTAGTCCCTATCTGGGTCTATTAGTAAGCTACTGCTGCAAAAATGCTATTATAACAAGCAACCCCAAATTCTCAGTGGTTTACTATAAAAACACCTATTTTTTCTGGCTCAGAGGTCTGCAGATTGGCTATAACTCTGCCTGGCTGGGCTCTGGATTACACACTGAGTCACGTCTACTCCTGTACCTCTTCATTATGGGAGCAGCACTGGCCAGGGTACATTCATCTCATGAGGGTTAACATGAAATGCAAGAGCACAAGTCAATCATCTAGCACTTTGAAGGCCTTGAGTTATATCACATATGCTAACATTTCACTGGCCAAAGCGAGTCACATGGCCAAACTCAAAGTCATTGGGGGCAGGGAAGTATACTTTTTCTACTCTAGTGACAAGCACCATAAGTTTACTAGCAGAAAAAGGAGTGAAGAATCAAGAACAATTATCCAATGTAACACATTGCAGTAGAAGCAGAGTTATTGTGGTGGTGAGAAGCAAAGAAAAATATTGACCACTTAATATTAACATAGCACCTGTCACAAAGTAGGTGTTCAATAAATTTATGAAGAAGGATGGAATAATGGAAGAAAGAAAGGAAGGGAGGGAGCAAAGAAGTTAGTTAATAGCCAGTTGCTTGTTGCAACTCAAAGGAAGTCGTAAGGGAAAGAAGCTAGTGTGGTACATATAAAACTGAACTAGCCATTTGGGTCTAGAGTGGGTTATCATCTAAAGATAAGGAGATTTTGTGGCCTTCTATTGGGATATGGGTTCAGAAACCTGGTACTTGGAAAGTTGACTATTGCCATATTAAAATGCTATTTAAACATAACTATTTCCTTTTTAATTCTTCCTTAATATTTATACAAATTCTTGAAAGTGACAGCATGCCCCAATACGTCAAAAGGAGCCAAGAAAGAGCCTTTTCTCCAAGCTTGAGATAGGTAACAATGTGACAAGAGTTCCAGAGAGAGGTAAGATTCAGGGCTGATAGACAGGCACAGCTGACTTTCCCATCTGGAAATTCACCCTCCAGAACTCAACTTAGTTCACTCTCTGTGTGAAAGCAAGCTGGGTTCTAGTGCAGTGAAGAGAGAGGGCTCCACCTGGGGACTTAACTATATGCCCCCTCAGACAAGGTCCCAGCCTCTTTCCACCTCTCCTCTGGTGCTTTCCTATCTCTAACCTGTGCTGCAGTCAGAAAAAATTACTTTGTAAGCTGCTTCCTCTAGGGAGCTTTTATTGATGAAACAAGGAACCTCTCCTCCTTTGGTTCCATGTTCACATTTGCTTGTGCTTCTCTTATGGCACTTTTCTTGCTCTACTTCTTGGTGGTGTTCTTTGAGCGTTTGCCTCACCCTGTGAACTCCTGGAGGCTCATCTCTGTATTTCCTGCCATTCCCTGTCCATTGCCTGCCAGAACTCCCACTATGAACACATAGAGTTATCTCCCTTTTCATTCTCTTTTAGGATCTCTGCTATATGGTAGAAGCTGTATATTTGGGGGGTTAAAAGTGCAGGCTCCAGAGTTCTGGGGTTGAGTCTCAATTCTTCCATTTATTGGCTGTGGCTTTGGACAACTTGCTAAACCTCTCTGTGACCCCAAACCCTCATCTATGAAATGGGATTGTGTGGGGAATTAAATGAGTTTGCAAGTGTAAAAGATTTAAAATAGTGCCTAACACTTAGTAAGTTCTCAATATACCCTATTGGCAATTACACAGAATCTTACTTTTTGAAATCTAGTTCAATTTCAGCTCAATGAATGAAAGAAAATCACAAGAAGTGAGTTTACACGTTGATTTCAGGGTTCATGCTGGTGGCCAATGGCTCTGCTGTTTGTTTAGTGGGTTTGGCATAGCTGTGAATCTGTGAGCAAAAATAGATTTTCTTTTTCTTTTCTTTTACTTTTGTCCTAACTCAAATGTTTCAGAGCTTATAAATTCAGTTATGTATTTTCTGCCAAGTGGACACTAAGATGTTTAAAACATTAAAAAAAAACTGCTATCAGTGTAACTTGAATGCACTCACTGCTTCTCAATACTAGCTGCACATTAAAACATCTGGGAAGATATAAAAAATCTTGATGTCCAGACTGTACCACAGATCAGTAACATCAGATTCTTCCAGAGTGGAGCCCAGGCATCTGACCTTTTTAAAGCTCCCTAGCTTCTAGGGTTGAGACCCCTGAAAAGAATCTTCTGACAGGTATATTGGCCTTTCAAACACATCACTGAAGTTCACCAAATATAAAAAACATCAATAAGAATAGTAACAAACTCATTTAGTCTTACTACATCCTATAATATTGCAAACAGAATAATGTAACTCCCCCCTTTTTTTTCACTGTGAGTTGTGGCAAATGAGGAAGTGGCCCCAACCAGCAAAGCATTTGGATACTCTGATAATTTGGCCCTTACCTCCCTCCTCACTTTCTGGATGTGGATTTTGGTTTCTTTTCTCAAGTGACCTGCATGGTAAGTAGATTGTCCCAAGAGCATGAGGCAATCCTGTTCATGGTGTTCCCTGCTGCTGTTTTTCTAGGAAATCCACTTGTGTTCTAAGAAGATGATTACATTCATCTTTGCCCCCAGCAAGTCACTGAAAAGCTGAGCTAAGACCAAAGCTTCACCAAAACAGTTTTGTAAAGACCCAGATGCAGGAAATAATATACAACTCCTGAGTCCCAAAGACTCTTATAAATAACTGATGGATAAGCTGCTTGATTAATGTAAGTCACTTCATATGAAGGCATATTCACATCATAGCAATGCCTCATTTATCTGACTTCTCAAAGAGTATAGAAATTCACATCCCATAACCTTCTTGAAAATTGAAGCTAATTCCTTTGGATGCCCAAATCTTTCATTCTAACCTTTTTATTTAAAAAAAGAAAGAAAGAAAAAGAAAATTAAAAAAGGAAGAAATGATTCTAAAATGTGGGCTACATTGGCTATTTTCTTTAATAGACAACATAGAAAATGGGAAATGGAGAATGGGGTATCTCAAACCTCCAACTCAGCATGACTCAACCTGAGTACATCACCTTCCCTTAAGAGCAAACTCCACTTCCATCCTCCTCTGTCCCAGGTGGAGGCACTGCCGCAGACCATACAGCCCCACAGAAAACCAGCCTCCACAGCTCCATCTCTCTCAGGTGCACCCCAGTCAGTCTCCAAACTGTCCTGACTTTGCCACCTGATTATTTCCTGAATCTTCCCCCTCATCTCTCTCTCTTCTACTACTACCCCTTTTCTGGAGCTCACCACCAACCACCTCTGCCTGGACTACTGAAAAAGCTACATCTCCACTCCTCACATTCACTGATGGTCTAGTTAAAGTACTCACCTGCTCATATATTAGTGTTTGAAAATCTTTCAATGGCCTCCTATTGCCTTTTTAACATGAAAAGAAAAGCTACAAATTGAGAGAAGATATTTGCAACATAAATAACAAAAAAGATTAGTATTCAGAAAATATGAAGAACTCCTGGATGTAGATAAAAGACAAACACTAATATAAAAATGTGGATAAAAGATTTGAACAGGCATGGGAGCAAAAGACAGAAAACTGTACAAGAAGAACAATTAAAATAAAAAAATTAAAATAAAAAAGACTTGCACAGGTGTACATGCATGTCATAGAAGGAAAAATATAAATTTTTAATAAGAAGAGCCCTGGCTGGTGCGGCTCAGTAGATTGAGTGCTGGCCTGCGAACCAAAGGGTCACCAGTTCAATTCCCAGTCAGGGCACATGCCTGGGTTGTGGGCCAGGTCCCCAGTGGGGGGCACACAAGGGGAAACCACACAATGATATTTCTCTCCCTTTCTTTCTTCTTCCCTTCTCCTATCTAAAAATAAATAAATAAAATCTTTAAAAAATAAACATGAAGAGATTTCCTGACTTCATTAAAAATCAGAGCAATGGAGATTAAAACCACAATATATTATTCATACATCCTAATTAACAATAATTAAAATGGAGATGAAATTAACTGTTGGCAAGGATGTGAAGCAATTGGAACTCTTCTAGATTAATAGTGGAAGTGTAAGTTGATATAACCACTTCAAGAAACAATTTGGTATTATCTAGGAAAGTTGAAGATGGTGTAGTAATCCCAGTCATAGGTATATAAGCTAGAACTAGCATATTTGTTGATTAATATTCATAGTAACAATGTTTTTAATAGTAAAAATTTTTGAAAACCCCCAAACACCCATCAATACAAGGATGCATAAATAAATTATGGCTTATACATAAATGCAGTGAAAATGAACAAAGCATTACTTCATAGAATAGCATGGGTGAATCTTTAGGCATTCAATGTAAATGAAAAAAGCAAGTCTCAGCTATCATACAATGTGATTACATTCATACAAAATTAAAAAACATCAAAAACTAAACAACAGATTCTTTAGAGATACAGAAGTATGTGATAAAACTACAAAGGTTACCTGTGAGGTGGGAAGGAACGCCACTGGATCTGGAAAGGTCACATGGAAGCATCAAATTCCTTAGTGATGTTCTCATTAAAATGAATAGTGCTACTGTGTATTTCCATTGTTATTCCTTATAACTTAAACACACTTTACAAAGATAATTTTTATTTTTTAAACATTTAACAAAACATTTTATATGAGAAAATATGAAATTGGAGGCTCAAATCAGAAGTCAAACAATTAATAAGAGTTACAAAAAGAGATAACAGAGAAAATATTTCCTTAGAGGAAATTATCAAAGAAATAATATAAGAACATCCCTCAAGGAATAAAGGATGTGAGTTTCTAGTTTGAATGAGTATACCAAGGCATATAAACATAAAGTTTCAGACCACTGGAATACAGATAATGTGCCAAAAGCATATATACAGTATTAGGAAACAGATGGCCTCAGATAGCAATATTGAAAGCTAGCAGGCAATGGAAGATCATCTTCAAGTTTCTGGGAAAAATGATCTCCAATCTAGTATGCCATAGTCAGATAAATGATCAATTGGATACAATGGAAGAATAAAACAGTTTTAGATGGGCAGGATCTCAAAAGGTTTACTTCTCAAACTTTATAAGCTCAAGAAAGTACAGCAGGATATGTTCCATGAAAAGGAGGGAAGAAACTATGAGAAAGATATGGGATCCAGAAGTTAGTACTCCAACACAAGCTGGAGGAAGTGAATGAGAGCCCTGGGGTAACCCTGCAGCAGAGCCTAGGGAACAAATAATACAGACTGGAGTGATGCCTCCAAGAAAAATGGAACTGAGACATTATCTAATGTGTGAAACCACATTTAAAGGAATGCTAAAGTTTCCTTAGAGAGTTTAGAGATGCATTGGTGAGAGATATATTTAAAAAGCAAACAAAAAATGAATGATTAATAATTGGGAAAAAACAAAGTTAGACAGGATATAAAATGTAATTAGTATCTACTATCAATAATATCTACATAGTTAAAATAATATAAATACTGAATATTAATTTAACTAAAATCTATGTTATAAATATATTTGGGGTGGGAGGGAAGGAAATTGTGTTTAGGGAATTGTTTGAGAAAGCTAAATCCTAATCTTCAAAAATAACTAATGAAAGATGTAATTCTAAAATTAAACACTTAAATTGAAATAACACTCTGTAAGAGATATATGAAGAATTATCAGAAGAAACATGTAAAAAATTTGAAAGTACTTGCCTTTGGGAAGCACAAACTGGAATTGGGAGGGTCAGGAGACTGTAGTCTTTCTGTTTGACTAGTTTTTAAAACAATATATTTATATAAAAATTAAATTAAAAATAAATTCTATGTTAGCTATCTTGACAGGATTTTGGATTACTCAGGTATATGCATTTGTCAACACTCAATGAATATATAATTTAAAATTTGTATATTTCATTATATGTATATTTTACTCAAAAGAAAAATCAGAAAAAAACCCAAATTGTAATTAATGACATGCATGCTGGCATCTGGAATTTACTTTGAAATCATTAAAAATAAGATGGATGAATGAATAGATAGAAAGATAGATAAATATGTAATATAACAAGTATAATAAAATGTTGGTGGTAAACTCTATCAGGTGGGGATACACAGGGGTTCACTGTAAAATTCTCTCAACTGGGCTGTGTGTTTGAAGATTTTTATAATAGAATATTGAAACAAATAAAAATAAATGCAGCACTAAAAATAAGTTCAAGGTAGAATGTTCTGTCTGGTGTACCAGTTAGGTAAACTTTAACTTTAAATTGCCACTTACTTTCCAGAAGCATTTGTAGCTATTTGACTCATGGATGACTGATCAGGTCAAAGAGGGCAGTGACATGTAAAGAGTGAGGGCAGGCTGATAGTTCTTGTTGGCATTTTTACCAATTTCCTTACTGGATATGTGGGTGGTTTATGTTGAATATTTAATCTCTTTTAACATGATTTGTTTTCTGGTTATGAATATCCTTGTTGTCACATGGTCATTTATCTTTGAGTTCCAACTGAATTGTAAACTCATCCATGCTATAATTTGTAACCTCCAGGGTCCCACACCTACTGGCTCATCAATATCAATTTTGCTCTAATATACCACAGATGAAAAGTAGCTCTCTGGAATAATAGATTTATTATTATCTATTGTAAACTGAGAAAGTGTAAGCTGGGGAATAGAATCATACAATTTTTATTACAATGGCTCTTAGGGCTTGGATCCACCCTGATTGTTCTGTTGATGAAGAAACTGAGAACAAGAGAGATTAAATGACATATCCAGAGTGATATAGCTATTTATTGTGGTTATCTTTTGGTATTTTATTCTTTATGCCATTTTAAACTATTCACTATGGTTTTGGGATATGAATGCATTAAAAAAAGCCAACCCTTTCTCCAAAGAGGTTCTTGATTTAAAAGAAACTATGGGTCATAAGAAACTCTGAGATACTATCCAACCCATTTGTGGGGTGAAATGGGAGCAGGGAAATGCAGGTGATGAAATGTCCCCTCATAGTCAATTTACAATTTCAATGAAAAATATCTGTTATGTGTGATAAAAGTATGGATCAATGCTACATTGTGAATGAATCTACAGCACATTATGCTAAGAAGTCAGAAACAAAAGGTCACATGTTGTATGATTCTGTCTATATGTAATATTCAAAATAGACAAATCAGATGGAAAGCAGTTTGGTGGTTTCCAGGGGCTAAAGGGAAGACAAATGGTGAGTAACTGCTTACTGGAAATGGGGTTTCATTTTGAGGTAAAGCAAATGTTTGGAAACTAGATAGAGGTGGTGATTATACAACATTGTGAATGTAGTAAGTGTCACTGAATTGTTCACTTAAAATGGTTAATTTTAGGTTATGTGAATTTCACCTCAATAAAGAAACTATATCTCTGGTGTGACAGAGAAAAAATGTGGCAAAACATTAACAATCGGTGGATCGAGATACAGGTCATTGAGAATTCATTGTACTATTTCAGCAATTTGTTCAAAATAAAAAGTTGATCACAGTAAAATATCTCTAGAAAACTAAGAAATAATTTAATGAGATTTCCTCATTGAGGTTAACAGTTACAATAGAAAATTCATGTGGTTCATATCATCATTTGATCACTGGCATGTCAAAATGGGAACAGCTATTACTTCATTGGCCAGTAAGGTTTCTGATAGTGAAAATAACTTTTTAGAAGAGTCACAATACAATATTGTTTAATGTAGGAGCTTATTAAGATGTAAATTTGTGAACACCAGTGCTGTTTATTGGGTCACTCTGAACAGGTGGTTATTAACACGTGATTTAACTGAAAAATCTGAATATTTTGAAAAAGATGTGTTTATTCTGGTTTAGTCACCATCAGATGAGTTTTCTACATCTACTGATATTCAAAAGCAAAGGGTACAAGCTGACTGAGAGTGTCACAGGAGAAAGAACAGGATCACAGGTGACTGTCCTGACCCTTGCACAGAATGTTCTGAAACTCAAACAGTAATGTAGAAAACATAACAGCCCATCTTGGAACCTTATATGAGGACAGCTTGTCCGCCTCCATTGCACACTGGGTCAGATAAAGTTAATGCCTCCCTGGTTCTCTACAGGCCCATGATCTAATTATCAATTTCCTATCCAACCATCTCTGAGGCCTGAGAGGTCAAATTAGCCTGTGTACACAGGGTGGGAAGCTACTCATTTACTTGTTTCTAAGATGCACCAAAAAGTACACAAAGATGCATAAAATTGTACAATTTAACCATAGTTAACACTACTGAACTGTACATGTAGTTAACACTACTGACCTGTACACTACTGAACTGCACATGGTTGAGGTGGTAAACTTAATATTATATTTTTTTTTACTACCATAGTTTTAAAAAGACACATAAGACCCAAGTTTTCTTTTTCATGCAGCAGACCTAAGAATTACTTTCCTTTTGTCTAAAATGAAGGTGTACTGCCAGTGTTTAAATCCCAATGTGACTTAACACAGTCCAAATGAAATACAATTTGCTTAGACAGAGGGAAAACAACGTGAACATTTATGCCTCTGCATAATCTTTGCTGAGCCAGAAAAAACAGACATAAGAACAGATTAATGGCAGCAGGACATTAAAAATAGAAAAGAACTATTGATTCAAAGGTGTTACTTCAAGAGATAAGTACCAATAAAGACCGGACAGCAGTGGTCTCCATACTTCAAGTGATGATGTGAACTAATCTATTCTCCATTAGGATTTACTCATGCTTTTGAGATGCAATTTATTGTTTATCTAGACACTGCTTTGGGAGTTAACAAATCATTAAAGGGCATGGAAGGTTCAATTCATAAATATAACTTTCCTAGGGTGAAAAATGGAAGAATGTTCTGCTTAAATAACTGAGGAGGTTTTTTTGCATATTCCCAGATTTTTGATCAAGCACATGAGAACAAATCCATGCTAATAATATCTTCAATATTCATCTATTATAAGGAGATCACAGAGAGATTATAGGCCTGTGCTGTCACATTCGGTGGCCACTGTAAACAAGAGGCTTTAAAGCACTTGAAATGAGGCTAGTGTGAATTGAGATGTGCTGTAAATGTAATGTACACACCAGAGTTCACAGACTTAGTATAGAAAAGAACATAACATTTCATTAATAATTTTATGTCGATTACATGTTGAAATGATAATATTTTGGATACACTGGGTTAAATAAAATATATTATTAAAATTAAGTTCTCACTTTTTAAATGTGGCTAGATACCTTCAAATTATATTGTGTGTTTAGCATTTCTATTGGACAGCTTTGTAAAGACCATGTCAAATTTCTATCCTATTCTCTCTTTAAATGTGTCTGTGTATTGCATGTAAACCCATTCATGTGTAAATAATATATTCTGATTACCAAGGTAATATATGTTCTCTTTTAAAAAATAGAATATGTAAAAACCACTAAGAAAAAATACCCAGAGATAACATTCTTCCCTCTACAATTAAAATATATATTTAAGCATGATTTTTTGTGAACACATTTACGTACATAAAAAATTCCATGAGTAAACAAGTCTACACAAAATAATGTTGGCACTGCAGTTGATACAGACAGTCCACTTGAAATTGCTTTTGTTCCTCAGAACTTGTTTCCCAATGGATTTCTCCTCCATTTAGGTTAATTTGGTTGGAGTAAGAAATGCAAAAATGTAAGTCACTATACTTGGCCCTACAAATCTTGGGGGTGGCTTTAAAATGACAGCATCAGCTACATAATGAAAACTGATCTCTGGTTAAAAAATTGCCAAGGATCAGAGAAAAATTATACTGTAAGCATATCATAGGACTGAGTTGAAAATGCAAGAGTCTTTAAAAACATTGAATTGGTATAATTTGGCTGAGATTTTTTTGAATGCAGGAATTACGATTTTTAAAAATCACTTCTTGTCTAGCTTTAACACAACAGTGTAACCTACATAACAGTTGGTTAGAATGGAACTTTTCCTACTTCAGATTCAGCTGAGGTGTCAATATTGCAGATATAAGATACTAAAGTGGGCAGAAGGTGAAGCCCTACAGGCAGAAACCACAAGGGAAGCTTTGTTTCTATGATACTAGGACTCTCGACCAGAACAAGGTCATCAAAAGTGGTCAAGGTGTGAAGAGGTTTCTTTGGAGAGAATTCTTGCTGTGCCACAACCTTCTTCACTGTTAGCCTTGTAGGAGAGACTACTGAAGGGCTGCTTGGGAGCTTTGGAAAGTGTTTCCTGCAGAGATACAGAGAACTTACACCTAAGAAAGCCCAACTTTCCTCTTCACTCCCACTCTAACCCCCAAGGGGTGAGATTTTTAAAAACAAACTAAGATGTCATTCTTCTCTAAATGATGTCTGTATCATGATAGGTGATTTCTAAAGACAGAAATTCCTCGAGACCCAATAGGAGGAAAAGCCTTTATTGGAAGAGTTTCAGCCATGGAAATAGATAAAGGGGGAGATATCTGAAGAAGTGGAGAGCTGCTCTGCTTCTCATTCCAGTCCTCTTCTTTCTTTACTTTTACCTACCTTTCTTAGATAAAATCACTGTCTTAATTTTGGACCTAAGCTATTTCAGAATAAACACAATTTTTTAATAGAAGTGAAGATTTTAGAGAGCACATCTTTCAGGTATGCTTAGGTAGGCATCATTCATTCTTTCACTCACATGTCCAGTGCTAACACTGCTGTGGAACTTTTAAAAGATGGCCACAAATCTTTTGACACTCCTCCCATAAATTGTTAGAGCCTAATTCTCCCCTTCCACCACCTTAAATCTGGGCTGTAGCAGAAATGATGCTATGTGACTTCCAATACCTTTTCAAAAGAAGCCTTGCAGCTTCTGCTTAGTTCTCTTTGAACACCTGCTTTCCAGATTCCTTCCTCTTAGGATCCAGTCAACACTCTGTGAGAAACCCAGGCCAAATGTTAGGCCAGGCCAGACTGGATGGACTCACCAGCACATCTGTTGGCCATGCAACAAGTAAAGTAGTTTATTCCAAGTCAAAATGAAAACCTAGTATGTAAATCTTAAAGGCCAGCAGGGAAATCAAGATGTGCTCCCCAGATTCCATACTGGAGCAGAGGAAAAGTCCAAATATAGAAACAAGCACTAGACTTCATGCATTGGACCACACATAAGAGCAAGAGGACAGTGTAGTTGGGATGGAAGAGTAGGCATAGTGCTTGATACTGTAGCACTGTGGTGCCAGAAGTGGGGTCTATCACCCACAGCACGAACAGTTCTAGGCCAAGACATGTTGGTGTTCAAGGTAGACTAAGAGTTTGGTGTACTTCAGATGATATACTTTCAATGTTAATGCAAAAGTTATTTAGTGGAGAATCAGAGCTGGCAGCAAGATCATTTTTTTTTTTCATTTCCACTGTCTGCTTGGCTGGAGAGGGATCAATTTATATTTTGATGGTTACATAAGTAGTCATATGTGGAGATCTGCATTAAATGGCATCGTATTTCTGATTTCCATTGGAAATATCATTGTCCTTATAGATTGGTGCTCATTGTACTTATCCAGTTGGCTTACCTTTCAACTTGGCATTGAGCTTGAAGGATACCAGAATAGAGTATCTGCTGACTGCCCTGTTTTGAATGGCCAAGTGCTGTTGTGTGTATATGCATACGTATAAAAGTGTATCTGTGTGTGTGTGTCCCTGCTCCTGAACAAGGTGGGTTCTGCCAGGTTTGGAAATACAGCAGAAGAACTGGTCCTATGAGGATCATCTAGGTTTTACCTCCTGACACTTTAGAACTCAGTAATTTTATATGTCCTTTTCCCTTTTTCTTCAAAGCCCAGAATATGGATTTAGAAGTCTGCAAACATGGTAAAGCCATGTTTCTGTTACTTAGTGGCTGTGTGACCCTGAGCAGATTACTATTAAATGGTGGTTTCATGATCTATAAGATGGGCATAATCATATTTAGCTCATAAGTTAAAAGATATTGAAAGCATTTAATGTGATTCCTGGGTCACAGTAAGCATTAAGTAGAAGCTATTACTATTAGAATTAAAAGGCACTGAGCAGGGCTATGAGCAGCCAAATGTCAGCAGAACTTGTGTTTATGCTCATTTCATAACACTATGGGAAAAATCTATAAATAGAGAGTTAAAATATAGAATAGGCTATAGACTTAGCTAAACCAACCCACTGAAAATGGTCCATCATTTGCTACTTTACAAGGTACTCAAGAGCAAGTCAATTCTCTTCCAGACAAATAGATACACTTACCTCATCTTAAAATAGGCAGAATGACCTTGTGGACCCAAGCTGATCTGACTTAAAAACCCAAGCATTTCTTATTTCTACATACATTAATAATTCAAAACAAATTTCTAAATAACAAATTTTCATTTTGCTAAAAACAAGAATCCACTAATGGATGCTTCTAAACTTAGCAACCACTCCAGAAGTATTATCAGTGGGTTTTGTTTTTCTCACTCATAATGCACACTGATGGCCAGGCATTGGCAGCCTTGGATGCTGTCACACACAACTAGGCAACAGCCCAGGACCACCTTCTTCCTGTGCTATAGATTCTAACATTGTTATAGTGGATTTTTAATCCACTACATTAGCATTAATTAGCATTGAAAAAATGAGGGGTAAGAGTGCTATCTTCTGACATCAATAGTTTCAAACAGCCTAATGAGACATCCTAGGATGACTTCCAAAAGTGATGATCTCAGCCTCTGATGGGAGTAACCGAAGAAAATGTTCAGCATAGCTGAGATAACACAACAGCTCTTTCCTGAACTACTCATGAATCCCAAAACTGAAGTACATTTGGAGTATTGTCTGTTTGTTTGGAATGGGAAATGCTTCTCACTCTCTCAAAGCAGAAAGTCCCCTCTGCACAGCCTGACATCATCAGGTTCTACTCAGGCTTGTCCATTGAAGGGTGTACTTTGGTTAATTATTAGATTAATTACTAGGCCTACATTTTAATATTTGAAAGAAAAAAGGTAATAACTGTATATATTATTTTACAAATGTGTTGCCCTTTCCTTCTTTTCTTCTACCTCCACCAAATACTACTCTAACCGGTCTATTCGGAGGAGTCTCATGAACATTCTTTCCTGCTATCATCTTCCTGTGGGGCAAAATCATTTAAAATGAGAGTTTTGCCTGTGTCTGAATGTTAGCTGGTATGTTCCAGCTGGTTTGAAAGGCAAGCAAAGCACATGCATGCTGAAGGCAGGAAGGCAAGAGGTAGATGCAGAGAACCCAGAATGGTTTAAATGTAAAAAGATGAGATTTAGAAATTCAAGTTTTAGGATCAAGACCAACAGTAAGTACAACTCCAAATCTTTGCTCCCAGTTCTTACAGCAGGCAGCAACATGTGGGCCCGCAGTCAGTAGGACTCAGGAGCACAATGTAGAAGAAAGGTGGGCTAAGAGGGGCTGCTATATGTTTAATGAATATATAGATGAGTGTACGCTGCCTCACTCTCTGGGCCACCCTGTGCCAAGATCATAGATATGGCTCCCCTTCCTTGCATTGAAATTATTGAAAACATATTTTGTAGTCTAGGACTGGGTACGTAATGTGCTGGGCCTACTGCAAAATAAAAATGTGGGGTCCTTTGTTCCAAAAGCAGAAAAACAGCCTTAACCAGTGTGACTCAGGTGCTTGGGCATTGTTGTGTAAAGTGAAAGTTTGCTGGTTCGATTCCTGGTCAGAGCACATGCCTAGGTTGCAGGTTCAGCCCCTAGTTGGGGCATGTACAAGAAGCAGATGACTGATGTTTCTCTCTCAGATCACATAGATGTTTCTGTACCTCTCTTTCTTCCTCCCTTCTGCTCTCTCTCAAAAAAAAAAAAGCAGAAAAAGAGTGCTGTTAAAGGTATTGAAATATAAAATATTCCCTTTTCTCTGTGTTCTCTTTCTCTCCCTCTCTCTATCTCTCTCTTCTTTTTGTTCCCTATTTAATGTCACACTAAGCCCTCACAAACTCCTGGGGATCCCATTCAGTGATGGGGTGCATGTCGTCCACTGGCTGCCAGGTTCCACCTCCCACCAGCCACTGGACCCACATCCAGTCCCAGTCCAGTCCCACTCTAGCTGGGAAGTCAATGCCCTCTTCCCACAGCCCACTGTCCCAACCCATGGCAGTGGCCTAACCTCAAGGGATTGCAACTTCCACGCTTGGATTGGGGATGGACTACAGGCTCATACCTACCAAGTTGCCTGCTGAACCTACCATGGTGCTGCCAGCCCAGGGTAGGAGGGCTCCTGCCATGCCCCACCTGAGACTTCATATGGAGCACATGTCCAACTCCTACCCTGACATTTCTGGCACCTCTCTCCCCCCAGACCCCTACCTCACCCTACCTATACCACTCCACCCCATTCTCCCAATGCTACCTGGACACTGCCCAGGTAGAGGGTAGCAGTGGTCACAGGGCAGAGGGGTGGCCAGGCAAGACTGAGGCTCCAGTGGGTAGAGGAGAGTAGGTAGTCAAGAACCCATCCAGGGAGGTGGGGAGGTAGAAGGAGATAGATTCAAAGTAGGCCAGGCTCCAAACCCCTGTCCCCCACATGTTCTATTGTCCCATAGGACTTAACTTACAAAACACAAATTCAAAGATAAAATTATTAAGAATTTGGTAGAACCTAATCAACAAAACAAACAAGCAAACAAAATATAACCAGAGACATTGAAATTAAGAACAAACTGACAGTAACCAGACAGAGGGGGGGAGAGGATAATGGGGGGGAGAGGGAAGGGTTTTCAGGAACATGTATAAAGGACACATGGACAATGGCCAAGGGGGGTAGGATCGAGCATGGGAGGTGGGGATGGCTAGGGTGGGGGGAGTGGTGGTGGGGGAATGGAGATAACTATACTTGAACAACAATTAAAAATAAAAATAAATAAATAAAACAATCAATTCAATACAAAAAAAAGAATTTCAATATCACAACAATTGAGCGTTAAACCCCAGTCAGGGCCCTTCTGAGCACAGGGCCTTGTGCAACCACACTAATCAGACACCCATGCATCTATCTACCCATGCTATAGTCTTTAAAAATGTTCCTAAAGGAAGCCTTCCAGGGGTGACACTAACCAGATTCTCTTAAGCCCCTGGCTCTTCAGATAGCAGGCAGAACTGAAATCCAAAGTTGAAAATATGGCGTCTCAACGTAGCTCCATTTTTTTATTCTTATTTGTTTTGTTTGCTTCTGAGATTCTGCATAAATAGTTTAATGGAAGAAAAACCCCTAGTAGGTATGGACTGTGTCTTTCACAGCAGAATTGTAAAAGTCTACACACCATAAATACATAGTTTGGACCCCAAACTTAACTGGCAAGAGTGAAGGGAAGAAATCATCCACCGACAAACTCTTAAATGTTTTGAGTAATCTTCACGCAGAATTTTCTAAACCTTAATTAACCCTTTTCATGGGTCTTTGAAATGGGGAAGTTTTGGGTTTTGACTACTTAGGTTTATACCAAGTTTTGACAACCCAAAGCCCCCAGCACATCTGCTAATTTTCCATTCCAGGATTCAGAGGCTAGGGTGGCACTAGGACCATGCTGGCTGGTGCATTTACTTCTGTTTACCCTGTGTCTATATCTGGGAAACTCCCCCACACCCTAGTCAGTCTCAGCTCAGAACCCCTAGCAGGTTCTCAAATGCCACAATCCTCTTTGTCATCATCAAAAGCATTTTAAAAGCACTGATTGAATTCTGTGATAAGTAAATTATTGAATAAAATAAACCCAATGTTGTTTACTGACAGGCTGACTCTTCTCTCTGCACTTGATAGTTGATTGTCCTAGCTTTCAAACGCAATGAAAATGTTCCTTTGGGAATATTTTGAAGACAGAAAGAGAACATGTATTATTTGTGAAATACAACATCGTATTGCATAGAGTGCATTTGGAATATTGTTAAGACAGAATACATTCATTTCCTGCCTTGCAAAACTTAATTTGAGCTTAGCACTATTATACATATTTTCCAGGAATTTGTCTAATTAATATCAATGTGGTAATAAAATTCTGGATAATAATTTGCAAAATTATCATAAAAGTTGTTTCCTCAAAACACTCTCCTGGTATAGAGTGTCCTCCTTCACTTACATATTTGCTCATAATTTAGAACCAGAAGGGGTTGTAAACCCTTTGGAGGCTATTTCCTCATAAGATGTTTCTCTGTCATTGTATGTGTGACCTAGGGGCAGCCACCTAAGTCTTTGAACCTCAGTTTCCTCACCTATAAAACAAAGCTAAGACTTGTCTATCCTGCAGAGTTATTTTCAAGATCTAAGGGGAAAATATAGTCAAGTTACATGGTAAACTCTAAAGCATAGTTCAAATAATTCCCAAGGTTACTCATGGTGCTCACACCAAACCAGGTCTAGATCTGGAAAACCTTACTCCTTGTCCAGCGTTCTTTAGACCATGTTTACAGAGCTGCTGAGTGACAAAGAGGAACAGTTCCTTATTATTCATTGCTCTATCTATTCATTCATCTGTCTATCAGTCTGTCTATCCATTAATCTACCCACAAATACTTACTGAATGTTCCTGCTTTCATGGAGCCTACCAAGTAAGCAATATACAAATTTTAGAGAGTGATAAATGAAGATATAAAAATATGGAAAAAATAAATAGGGTGAAGAAATACAATGAGGTGTGTGTGCAATTTTAAATAGAAAAGCAGGGAAGGCCTGAGCAAATAGGTAGTATTTAGGTAATGGCCTGAAGGAGGTGAGGGAATAAGCCATGCATATGTCTGAAGGAAGAACATTCCACATACAGAAAAAACATGTGCCAAGGCTGGGAGTGTACTTTATGAAATGTAGGAATAGCAAAGAGGCCTAAGAGAGCAACTCCACTGGTCTGTCTAGGAGACTGGAAATCCCAATAGTTTTCCACATTGTGTTATTCTGGGTGCCCCAGAAAACAGAGGCTGAGGCAAGGCTTAAATGCTAGTGCTTTCATAGGAGGTATAATCCAGGGCAGCTAAAGTGAGGATAGAATTGAATAAGATGCAAATATAAGATGATGACTTGTAGCACTGGCCACTGCCTCCCAACAAGATTTCCAACAAACTGTGTGAGACACAGCTGACACTCTCAGGTGCACCCACTTGGCCCCACGGCTAACTGAAAGAACTGTGCCTCATACAGTCCATGAGAGTGAGAAAGGGTAGGGATCTTACTTGTTGACTCTCTGCAATCACCCACCTCCTACTGGCCCAAGTTTGCTCCAAAGGCATTAAATTTCCTGTACTTCAACATATAAATATATATAAAATCTGTGCATTTTATTATATATAAAAATAGAGTACTTTTCTACAAGCAAATAAAAACAAAAAAAGGAGTCTGTTCCTTCAGTCTAGGTCCCAAAGTGAAGATGATGTACAGCAGAACTGGTAAGGAATAAAACTTTATTGATTTAAGCTATTGAAATTTTACAGTCAATTTTTATTGCAGCATAACCTAGCCTATCCTCACTGATCCAGGCATTCACTACCGCATTAGCAGATTAAAGAAGATGAGAAGTTTTTAGTAAAAAAAAATCTGCTTGATGTTATATAACACAGTATTTCTCAAGCTGTTTTGATGATTGAATATTGTTTTCATAGAGCACATATTATGGAAGTAGTTTCACAAAAAAATCTGTATAATATTTTTCAAGGAGATTGGGGAGCACAACCTTTTCTAATAATTAAAATATTACCAGACCTCAGCAGTTTGAGGTACAAATGATGTTACATTAACATTTATACCCACATTATGACTACTATCCCCACCCCAATCCTTCTGATGTCCCTGGGACTTTGTGGGACAACTGTCTTACCGGCATTCAAGAAACTACTTGCTCACACTCCTCTGAGCTGTCCTTGTTGTCAAGTACCTAGTTCCTGATGGTTGCCAGATAGGCACCTGTTTCTCTTGTGTGAACTGCCATTCTCCATTAGTGGCTACTCCAAGGTTCCAATGCTACGTGGTGGTCTGTGGCAGAGTACCACTGGGAGAGCACTGCCCCTTCAGGGGTCCAGCATGTAAGAGAGTCTCTGGTAAATGAAGCCCCTTCAGTCTTAGGTCCTGATCCCTCTCTTCTAGGATCTCAGAATCCTTATCAGATCAGGCACAAGGCAGACACTAGGCCAACGATTTGTCTCTCCTTCCCCTGTCTCCAGAGGTCTTTCCTCCTCTTTTTGGCCCCAAATGAAAAGTAATTCAAATCAACTCAAGCAAAACTGAGACAGCAGGTACCCTCAGCTCAGTGGTTCTTCTGACACACTGACTCCTCATCTGGGACTCAGCTGGGACACCTTTCTTCATGAGGATCCTTCACGCCTATTCTGTAGCTCTTCAGTAAATTCAGTCAGCAGTAAAATGGAAGTTGGAAGCCACAACTCTGCTGTCACAAGGACAGTGAAAAAGCTTTGAAACGTGGTAATTGTTCTCATATCCAATGTGGGGGGCACCAAACCACTGGGCTGAGGTGATGAATAATGTCCCCAAGCAGTAGACCAGGGGAAAGCTGAAGCCTTTTTACAATATTTGAATATTCAGACTGATCTATAGGGAAATCTTCCTATCGCTGAAGCCATGTTGGAATTCTCAGCTTCAGTCCCACTGAGTCGTTACAGGAAAGAGAGATTGTAGGTGGTAGTTGTAATGGAGAAAGAGGGAGATGGAAGGGAGACATGATGAGGAGAATGAGAGGAGAATAAATCTGATTCTGAAAATAGCTTGAGATATAAAATGCAATTGGAAATCAGGCCTAGAAGCAAATTCACTAAATGATTGGATAAATTCAGTAAGTAAATCAAGTCATTTCCTTTTATTATGATTTTCCCCCTGAGGAAAAAAATCAGCAGAACTCTAAGTATTTGCAAAAGTTATATTTAACTATCCATAATTCTGTGCCATGCTCAGACGAGGGGAAGGAAAACAGAGGTTGTAGACTCATAGCTTTACTTAAGGTAAGATGGCTGGACTCATGGGCTGGGACAATGAAAGAATAATGAAGGGAACCACTGTGATATAGAGGTAAATTTTATGGCTGTCTTAATTATAAATTTTGATCGAGATTTAAAATTCTATGGAACTAAGAACTTGGCTAAAGGTATCTGAAGCGGTGAAAGTTTTTTATAGGCATGCTTCTCAAGCAAACACAAGTAGTGATTTTTCCAGCAAAGCTTTGCCTTTGTGACAGTTGATGAAGTCTTTTTCTTACAAGGGCAGAAGTGGGATAAATGGGGCATTATGGATTGGCCTGTACCTCTCAAATGTGTGGGGGGTGGCTGATTGGTTGATGAATGGGGGTGGGGGTTCAGGAGTAGTGACAATTCTTAGGTAAGGCGCTCCACTCCCTTCCATTTAAGAGGTATTGACTTTCATCAGAATATAATGTGGAGTTGCTTCTCACCCTACACCTTGATTTTCTCATTCTTGAAGATTTTTACAGAAGAAATCTGTCTCCTGCTTTTGCTTGCTCTGCACGCCCCCGCAAGTGGGTGCTCCAGAAGACACAAAAGCAAGCAAGCCTGGGACGCTTTGTTCTGATGCCTCCTACCAACTGCACTGTCCTACAGTTCTCATTAGTCAGGCCGCCTTTGAACCCCTGTCTAGACAAGAGCACCAGCACACTGAACCCATTTTATGTGCCTGATTGATTCGATCATTTTCTCTTATTATTGGCTCATCAGGTTGGCATTTGTGATAAGAAGTAGGAACTCAGGGAAGAACTTAGAGCTATCAGAAACTTCCTCTTTGATTTCCTGGAATGACTTTTCTTTAATATGTGTTGTTTATTTGAAAATATTGACCTACATCTCTTAACTCTAGATAATATTTGATCACAGATAGTACCCTTCTAAAAGTTTTATTGATATATAGTATATATACAAAAAAGTGTATATAACCTGAACATGTAGCTCATTGCATTTTCAAAACTTAAACATAGGCTTGTGGTCAGTACTGACATCAAGAAAGAGGACTTCCCTGAGCCCCAGAGCCTCCTTCCCCAAATACTCTTTCCAGTCACAATTCCTACCCCTAAGGGTAACCAACAGTCAGACCCCTAAAAAAAAGCAAGGACCGTTTTTACCTTCCTTTGAACTTTATACGAATAGCATCAGACAGCATGTGCTCTTTTTTCCTGACATTTTTCAGTCAACATTTTGTTTGTGAGATCCATCCTTATTACTGCATGTAGTTATAGATTGGTTATTCTTATTGTTGCATAGTGGTATAAAAATGCCAGGATTTCTGTTGATGGACATTTGGGTAGTTTCCAGTACAGTGTTTTATATAAACATTCAAATTCAGGTCTTTTCATCAATATAAGTATACATTTTTGTTAGGTATATACCCAGGAATTACTAAGTCACAGGGTAGGCATTTGTTCAACTTTAGTAGATACTGCCAAACAATTTGTTTGTTGTTGTACCAGTTTGCACTTCCACTAGCAGTGATGAGAGTACCAGTTGCTCTACATGCTCTCCTAAAATATACCTACACAAATCCCCTACCTACTGGGGGATGTGATATATTCCAGTGGCTAAAAATCCAGATTCTGAAACTAAATTTTCAGGGTTCAAATTTCAGCTTTGTCATATAATAAGTGTGTGATCTTGGGTACCTTAACTTTTGTGTGTCTCAGCTTTTTTCATCTGTAAAATGGGTCTAATAAATTACCTATGCCATTAGGTTAACGATTAAATGAATTAATGCACATAGAACACTAAGAACAGTACCTGGTACATAGAAAGTATTCCATAAATGTTAGATGTTTTTTTCATTAAAATGTATTGAAATTAATTGCCACCAGTGCATTAAGGGAGTTATGTCTTATTGTATAAGAAATAGAAAGTTTCCCATAGAACCTGGGGAGGCAATCAGATAAGTGCCACAAGGGGTTTCTGTATGCAGAAGCAAGTTAGCATATATAATCTCAATCTCAGACTATGCAAATCAAAGCTGATTCTTGGGAACCTGAATGTGCAAATTAACCTAGAATGTAAGTGCTATGAAATAGTTATAGAAAATGAAAGAAGGTGAAGAGATTAGCCAAAGAACATATATGCATGACCCAAGGACACAGAGAACACTGTGGGGATTGCTTGGGGTGTGGCTGGGTGGAGGAAGGCAAAGGCAGGAAAAGTGGGGACAATTGTAAAAGCATAAACAATGAAATATAATAACAATAGTTATAGGAGAATGTGAATCATGTATAGAATTAATATGACAGTTTTAACTTTTCAAATTATTAATTAATTAATTGAATTTATTTCACTAGTAAGCCAGTGACATCACTCCTATTGTTAGTGACCTCAGTTTTAGAAAATTTCTTAAAAACTCTATAGACTTTTACAGTCTAGCCCTTGGTAAACACTGCTTTGGGAATTGCTACAGATATGGATTTCAGTTAATAAATATGGATTCAGTAAATGGTCAATGGAGGAAAGAGAAATGATAAAGAATAATAGAAGAGCACTGAGTAGTAAGTTCAAAGACATCCAAAAGTAAACCTCACACCAATCTCCAAGTACAGGCCATTGACTGGAATTGGTTTTTAACATCAAATGTCAGCAGATATATTTTCTGTGTCCCATCTTCTAGTTTAGTGGAATGCAATCCTGGCTGCATATTAGAATCACCACAGAAACTTTTAAAAATATAGATGCTTAGCCTCTCACCCAGAAATTCTGATGGAGTTTGTTTGCAAGCAAGGCTCAGATGTTTCTTTTTCTTAAGCTCCCTGAGTGATTCTAATGTATAGACAGAGTTGGAAATACTGTTCTGAGTATTGATAGTGATAATACTGGTGGTGCCTTTTGAGTGCCTTCTGCTTCAGTGGGTCAGAGGGAGGGTCCTGAGTAGTTTCTATGGGGTCTGTCCACTTTGGTCAAAAATCTGCAAACACTGGCTCCATTGGTTTATATCTTGTACATTTTCTTTCATACCTGTAACCTCAGAATATCCCAATGTATTTTAAGACTTCCTGTGGTTTCTAAAGCAGAACACTTTCCTAACTGAAGACTTACAATTTTAAATCACATGGGTTGTGTTCCAAGCAGAGCTAAACAGAACTAAGTATCCCAATAGTAATCGGACATTTTGTTATTGATGAAAAATGATACATGAAAGTGCATTGAACTGTAAAACCCTTCATAAAAGAGTGAGATTACTTTTGTGTTGTTGTTGCTGTCACCTGTGGTATAAACTGCAGTAAGGTGGGAGAAAACCATCACTGTATTTGGACACCGGCACATATGAATTTGAATTTCTGGCTCAGCCACTTATTACCTGTGAGCCTTTTCCCTTTCTGAGCAGATTTTTCATGAACGATGGGAGCATTAGTACACATCAAAAGGAAGTTTTGTAGATTAGAGGAGCTAATGTAAATGGTATTTGGCAAGGATTGGGTTCTGAGTAAATGGAGGTTACCCTTCTATATTAGTCAACTAATGTTATGATGCTGCTGCATAACATTCCCTGTCAAAACTCCAGTGCAGGGGTATCCAACATGCAGTCCATGGGCCACATGCAGCCCTGGATGGCTGTGAAAGCAGCCCAACACAAAATCATAAATTTACTTAAAACATTATGAGATTTTGTGTGTGTGATTATGTGTCACAATGTATTTAATGTGTGGCCCAAGACAACTCTTCTTCCAGTGTGGTGCAGAGACACCAATAGGTTGGACACTCCTGTGTGGCTTACTAAACATTTACAGTATTGTTCTCACTCATGTATTTCTAGATCGGTTACGGTAGTTGTGATTAAGGCTCTGCATCACTTTGAGGCCTGTTCCACACGTCGTATTCTCATTCTGGAATCAGCAGCCTCCTAACGCATGCTCTTCTCATGATAGATGACAGACATGCAAGAAGAACCTGGCAGAAATTTTCAACGCTGTTGAACATCTCAGCTCAGAACTCATTCATGATCACTTCTCCCACTTTCCCCTGGCAAGAGCAAGTCAGATAGCCAAGCTGAAAGTTAATGGGACAGAGATGCATAATCTACCCAGTGAAGCCGTGGCACAGTGAAGGCAATAGAATTGTAAACAAATAATACATTCTACCATACCTCCCTTCCCTTCTGCAAAATGCCAACAGATGAGAAAAGAGGGGTAAGATGGGAGGAAGTAAATAGCTGGCTCCCACAGAGACTCTACCTTGTTACTCATTTGTGAGAGCTTACCTGGCTTCCTTTGCAGAGATGGTCCAGTCCTCATGCAGGGGGGGGAAGCTTTCTCTGGTACAGCAACTTTCTGACTCCTCCCTGCTCCCAGGTGTTTGTGATAGAGGATAAGCTACTCAGTGGCTAGAATTCACCAGAAGCCTTCTCAATTCTTGCTTGCATCAACATATCTAAATTAATTTAGAAAGATAAACAGAAGGAGTAGCTGGTGAAATTCAGCAAAATAGATGACACTATATACCATCTGTAAAAATAACCAGGTCTTTGTCTAAATTCAACCCCTTCTTTTTACCCTTTCAATATGTTTTAAATGTGTAGACACCATCTATGAGAATTTGCTCTATATGACATAATCATTTTTCTGATATAAAATGGTGATAGGCTAAGAGCCCTTTATTTGAACTCTAACATTTCATTTGGATTTCAAAACTGGGTGAATAGGCAGCCCTACCTCTATTATCTAACCAGAATGTTCAGGCCAAACATGTATTGTGACTATAGAGAGTTACCAGATATGCCCTTGCATATTCATTACTTGCAGGAGGCTTTTAGTGAATATATCAAAGGTGTTGAGCCAAAAACAATTTCAAATTGAGGATAATTCAAAGTGTGTTTCAAAATACCAAACTGCAATAAAGTCATCCCCCTGAAGATCTTTGATGAAGAATATTCAGTAACAGCCGTGTGAGCAGAAAGTGGCAGGCAGCACTGGGTTGCACTGTTACCATGCCAAAAGGAGCTACAGAATTTCTTTCTCCAGGGATGGTCCTTGGACCACCAATATCAAAATCACCCATAGCAGTTTGTAAAACAGATTCCCAGGTGAACCTCCAGACTTAATGAACTGGTATCTTTGGGTGCAGGACTCAAGGATCTGCATTTTTATGCACATCAAGGCTTTTATATAATATCAAATATAGACAGAGGTCCTGTACATCTTGGACTCTGAGTGCTGGTTGCGGTTTTTATAATACCAGATTAATCAGTCTCACTGATAAAGCAAACAAGAGAACTTTTCATTTATTAAATTTTATTAATTATTAAATGTATTATTAATAATTAATTATTAAATTTTCACTTAGTGACTTTTCATTATCATTATTACTGAACTTTTTGAAGAACATCTAAATTTGTTAAATTTTTCAACCAGGATGTTATTGTAATAAGATTTTTATGCTTAAAAAATACAACTTCAATATTAGAAACCACATTTTTCATTAAGATCTCTATTTTGATATTAAAAGAACCATTTTCTCAAATACCAATGCCCTACAAAAGTTATATAGGCACTGTAAGAGATGCAATTATTGTGAAGGACAGGAGAAGGTTTTATTTGTATGTTAAGCAGAGCACTTTTTTTGTAATAGGTAGATGATAAACTGCCTTTTTAAAGGTGTTTTAGGTACAAGAACTATCTATAATGAAGGTAGCGTTACCACCTAAGTCAGAATTATCTTTCATGTCCCACTTAGTAAACGCATTTTAGCATTTTTTATCTGTGTGTGTGGGATAATAAAAAGCATTAACTGCTGAGAGTAATATGGAAAACAATAGCAAAGAACAAATGATAAACTCCTCCCTTTTCTACCTTTTTTCACCTCCTGTTTATTACATTTAAGGTCCAAGGCCTTCATTTTAATGTTTCCCACTTCCAACTATGTGGAAAATAAACTCGAACCATTTAGAAGGTTCAGAAACCTTCTTACTGTAATCACTGAACACACAAAGATGCAAAAAGGTGTGGGAACATCTGTTTCCCAAGTTAAGAACGCTCCCAGGATATTGAAAAAAGATCTCTTTTTATCTCCCCTTTAATCCAATTAACAAATACAAGTGATTCTAAAAGACTCTGGTAACCATTGCTCAGACAGGAAAGAATCTAGAAAATAAATGTGAAAAGAACATTTTCAGCATCATGACATTTATGAATTAAGAGAACTACAGTAAGAAATACAATGATAAGGCTCATGCATTTAAGGCTTTTATGTGCTTGGGCTCACTTATTTTTTTCACTTTATTTTATGACAAGTAAAAAAATATTTTTTGAGCCCTGGCTGGGTTGCTCAGTGGATTGAGCGCTGGCCTGAGAACCAAAGGGTTGCTGGTTCAATTCCCAGTCAGGGCACATACCTGGGTTGCGGGCCAGGTCCCCTGTAGGGGATGCACGAGAAGCAACTACATGTTGATGTTTCTCTCCCTCTCTTTCTCCCTCCCTTCCCCTCTGTGTAAAATAAATACATAAAATATATATGTATTTGAGTGGCAAGGAAAAAATAATGTTACCTCCAAAGGGATTTCAAGAAAAAAAATATTTCCCTGTGAAAATAGCAAGATATCCCCTGACCAATAGGGCTGAGGGTTCAAATGTCAAGGGTTCAGATATGTTCGTTCATCAAGCATTTATTTCCATTTTGAACTTTCCTAAAATATTTGCCTCGACATATCCTCCAGCATTTTTCAGAGAAGTCAAGGGTTTAAGAGGCCCTGAGGTTTAAGCTAACATTTCTTGGTTCATAAACAGATCTCATGTCAAATGTTGAGTGTGATATAGCTGAACATAAGATGGCCCCATCTGTTCGGTTGCCTGTTGATTTTGCCTGTGGCATCCAGCAGATTGGGATATTATTACAGTGCACCTGAGCTAAGGGTCTGATTCTAACCTGAGTCTATTTTCTTTTGGTAGGTATTAATACCCTAAAAATAAAATGATCACCAATGGAATGACATTGGAATAGCCAGACAGGCAACATCTCTCTGCTTTTACTGTAAAAGGCACTGAGAATCATTTCTGGTTTGGGTACACACCTATGCATAATTAAACTTTGGATTTCTCCATCAATGTCTTTATGACTGTTTCTAAAACTAATCTGATACCTTAAAACTGATCTATATGGATATTTTGCTTAATTAAAGAGTGACAGATTTTTACTCTAATTTATTAATTTTAGTAAAGGCTATAGCCTGAAGGATTCTAGACCCTTGTGTACAATTGTGACTAGAATAAATAGGGCAAAAGTTCTAGAGTGCATAATATGCTCTTAATCAGTTATTCATTGAATGAATTAAAAAAGAAAAGAAAAATAGTGGCTTTAGACTGGACTAGGGCAGCAAATGTGCACACACAATTTTTTGGCCATTATAGGAGCGAACCAGAATTCTTTAAGATGTAAAGCCAAGTTCTAAACAGGGTTGCCTCAGTTGATATTTCATTTTTATGACAACACTTCAAAAACCTCCATGAATATGCACTGGAGCACCTTTCTCCACCTTTGTAGTGAATTGGAGACACTTGATCTTTCCGGTATAGATTGCCAAACCTTTGAGGGCAGAATCCTTGTCTTACATGATCTTTGATGTTCTCATAGTACCTAATTTAGGGCAGTGAACATAATACATACTTGAATATTGGTTGACCTGTACCATATAGGGTTTTAGAAAACTAGAAACTAAAAATGGAATGCAGGATTATAGTGTATTAATGTAGTTTATAGCAATTACTATTGTGGATGCATTGTTTTTCAATGTGGGGCATTCAATTCTTCAAAACATTTTCATCACTTATGTTCTCATTCAAGCCCTCATAGATTGGAAAGAAACAATTACATTTGCTATCCTCTGATGTTCTAGGCACATGTGGCTGCCTTGTCACACCATCAAATCATTAAATTCACTTTATGCAAACAATTGACCAGCTGTTTTTAGAACAAGATGGACAGAATCTGGTACTGGGTTATGTTGCAATAATCCACATTGGCCATTTTGCAGCTAATTGTGTTGAGTTAGATTAAAATAATTGGTAACTTTTATTGAGCACTTTTATTGTGCCAGGTAGTATTCCTTCAAACTCTCTGTAGAGGAGGTATTTTTTATTATCCCCATTTCCCAGATGAGAAAAATGGGATTAAGTGACTTAAATAATGAAGTAGTAGTTTGAACCCAGATAGTATGATTCCTGAGGCTCCTCTATCTAGGGTAATGTAGCAGCAAGGTAGCTACTTCTTTCTTTCCCATAAAAGTAAAGGAAATGGTCAATCCTGAAATGACAACGCAAAGAAAATCACCTATACATCTCCATTATTCGAGTAATCAAAAAACTAAATGCTCTAGACAAATGCTCTGCCAAGACATTGGAGTAACTTAGAAATAGTGAAATTGCATTATTTGTGTCCTGGATATTTGTTCTACAACATCCTGGCAAGCAAATCCAATCCAAGAGAGAGATTCAGTGGGAATCATTTGCTTTTCCCTCTCTGCAGACTCCGCATTCTTCAAGTACAAGAAAGACCTAAAAGGCAATGTGTTCTGAAAAATTAAATAGCATATGAAACCAAGTGTGGCCAGTCCTCTGAAACTGTCTGAAACTCTCCAGTGAATAGCAAAGGGAATTTTTTTTCTAGCTTGGCCTCTGACAGCTGAAACCCCATCTCCAGTCTCTTTTGGTCAGCTTACTTCTTGGAGCTAGATGGAGCATCCTTAAAGAAATGGGGATCCTCTATCTTACTACTTCTGATTATTATTATTAGTCAACTGGGATGCTTTCTAGAGTCTGTAGGACATGGGCCAACTACAAGAAAATAGAGAGAGATGAAATAACACTGTAAGTCCTTGAGAATGTATTGGCATGAGAGAGGCTTTTAAAAACCAATCACTAATTCAATATGATTAATTATCTTAAAGTAACTTGTAGAGTGTTTCCTGAGCAGCATTAGAGGTCACTTCAAACAAAGTAAATAAACCACAGCTAATGTGCTGACATTTTAAAGAAAAAAAGACAATTGCTAAAACTGTCCATACAATTTCCATTACTACGGTCATTAGAAGCAAGAAATGTGTTTATTGATCTAAAGTGGCTCAAACAGTATTTTCTCTATTCAAACCCATGTAGCTGGAGGAAAATTCAAGAGTTTGCCTTGCAACAGAGTGAGATCACCTAGATTTCTAAAAGCAAATCATCTTTGCCTTTAATCACTATTGGTTTAGTTGTAGGCCCTTGAGACTCAAAGTAGGTCTTGAATTAGCAACATCAGCATAATCTGGACACTCATTAGAAATAGAGAATCTGAGGCCCCACCCCAGATCTAACTGAACCAGAACCTGTATTTTAACAAGATGTGTCATGATTCATACTCACTTTCACTAGTTTAGGCCAACATGAATTGTTATTTAAACATCTGATAGAAAAGAGAGCTGGTTGAGAAAAGGAGAAAATGCTACCTGATAAAAGTACCTTTCTCAAAGATGTGTTGGTGTTGATAAACTTGCTCCTATCCACTAATCCAGCCTCGAAGTAAAAACTTAATAGGCCCTGTCACCATGGGGCCAACATATGAGCACAAGAGCTGGGTATGAGTTTGTTAAGTGATACTGAAAATGCCAAGTAGAGGCAGACTTCAAAGGACAAACCTTAATCTAATTATCGCAGAAATGATTTAAAAGCATTTTTATGGTTAAGGTTACCAGCCACTCAAAGCTTGCCAAGGTGGTACAAAATTCTAAGGACTAAGATGCTTTTGGTCTTGGAGGTACAGAGTTTAGGGAAATCCAGCCAGAGCAAACATTGAGCTTCTGCTGCTCTAAGAGAGGATGTGATCTCTGAAGACTGATGTGAAACATCTGGGTCAGATTTGGCAGCCACTGTGCAAAACTGTGGGTGGGGGTGGGCTGTGTGAAAATGTTCACACCCACAGCATATTTGGCAAAATTTCCTGTCTTTTGTGTGTTTGATACTAAGTAGACAAATTTCTGTTGGGATAGTTTGATTCAAATGTTCTGTAACAGGAAAATTGTTTTTTCCACTTTACCATGTGTCTTCCCCATTCAACTGCATATTCTGAGGCTTTATCTGGAATTGGCATAAAAAGCCACATCCCACAGAATGAAGTTGCAGTTGCACAGGCACTGGCGGAGGCTGTAGAAATAATGGGCTAAAAATAGATAAAGAGCCCATATCTCTAACGCATCAAAGGACCATATAGGTTTACCAGTTAGAAAATACTCATATGAGACCATGTTTGCTTCTGGCTAACTCAGCCAAAATCCCTGTTTAGTAAATTCATTAAGAAGCAAAGCATTTAGTTTTTCTTACTTTGATTTTTTTTTCCATGAGAGAGAAAGTGTGTGTTTTAAAACCAAGAAATTTTTTTTTCCTTTCCTGAAGCAAATCCACATTTTGTTCTTTGGAAAACACTGACCACTCACACAAAAATGCTCGATTATAATGATACTTATGTTCACAGGTCGTTTTGGAACAAGGGTTTAAGTAAAATGAACTATCAGTCGATAGTACTTTTTTATGGTCAAACTGGTATCTAGTTTTGCTGGGTTGGTGGAGATGGGCTTGAGAAACCCAAACCTAACTTTCTTTCTAGTTATGGAACGATCTTGTGTTTCAAAGACACAAACAGAAGCTGCCTTAAAGCCATTCATCTGAACCTCCCTGGAATCTTTGCAGTGCAAAGGTAGTTTTTATTATTGTCCATTTACCTGCTGGAGTACTTTTTACATTTGAAGAGCAAAGAGGTGATAGTGTTACTATGTTTGCAAAACTATGAGAAAAAGGATGATAGATAATTTATAACCACTTTCACAGCATTTGGACACTACTATTTGTACAGTCATTTAACATTTAACTGTGGAGGTAGGTAGCCTCCAAAGTGGTCCCTGATGATGCCCCGATATTGTGTAATCCTTTTCCCTGGATTGAGTGGGGCCTGTATATAGTAGTGATTTTTCTCATATGCAAATCCTATCCTGTTTTCATCTTACTTAGAACTGATTGATGGTTCTTAAATTTTTTTTGTATGGATTTGTGACAGGTCCCTGCCCAGATGTTTAACTGCCAATTTCTTTGTCTTATTTTATAAGTAATGCAGATCTCAAGCAGAGAGAATTATCTTTTGGGCTCTTTCAAACATCCCAACTCTAACCTGGCCTTCCCCTGGCCCCTCTGAAAGCCTTCTGTTGTAGACCTCTGAACTCCACATCTCTGTATCCCCAGCATTTAATACACAATGTGGCACACGGTATGTGCTCAGTAAGTGTTTCATGAATGAGTCATTGTTAGCAGGACATGCTCTTTGAGGGGCTTTTTAGGAGTGTTGGTCAATCACTGTCACCTTATTAACAACCTGCTTGAAATAACTGAGATAACTAGCTTCAGATGAGTCAGGTAAACACAAAGAATTTTTAGAAACAATGTCTCATTCAACTTTAAGTTTGGTTGATTTAATGTCTGTTGCTATATTTGTCTTTCCCACTATTTATTGAGAGTAGCAACTATGCTCTCTCACACATCTTCCAATTATTACTGGCTATGTAATCTTGGGCAAGTTATCATTTAACTTCTCTGCACTTTTGTTTCCTCATTGTAAAAATGAGAACAATAATTATACCTACTTCATAGGGTTATGAGGATAAAATGAACTAAAATATATCAAGTCCTGGGAATAGATCCTGGGACACAATAAAAACTCAAAAATGTTAGCTATAACTAGAAGCAAGGAGAAGCTTTATCAGATAAAATTAAAGCAAACTCTCTTCTAAGCAAGCTGGTAGGAGTTGTGATTTTTATCTTTCTCTGACTTGTCACTCTCTGTCCCAAACCACTTTCCCTTAGTTCCAGTTGAGCAGGAAAAGCTGTTTCATCCTTGGCAGTTCTTCCAAATTCAGTAGACTGTGACTGGATCATTTAGAAAGTTAATGGACAATTCTTGGCTCATGTACAAAGGTACAAATCCTCATGTTTTTCCTGAGCCTTTGATATAAAGAACGACAGGTAGATACTGTAATGTTCCCCATTAGAATGTACAAGGAGTCTTTTATTCACATGGTTTCAGAGGGTGACTGATATGTGCCCTTTGAAATGGGTAGAACTAACCTTCCAATACCTTACAAAACCCTGTGAATAGAAGCCCAAGGAGAAGCCGGGGAAAGTACTTTTACCTTTTATTAGACTGAAGAAGTACAAAAAGGTAATTTGCTTTTTCAGCTTAATGAGACTCCACCACCTTAGTTTGGGTCAATTGTATATTCTGACATGGTCAAAGAGGGTACAATCCCTGCTCCCCTAATTTATTCCTAACTGTTCTGATGTAAAAAAAAAGTCACACCATTTAAAAAGCACCCCTCTGTTTTCCCAATTGTCTTGAAATTTAAATATGACTGAATGATAGATGCTATTTATGATTTCTTAATTTTGTTTGAAGCATTGTGGTTATATAACAAAAATCTTTTTCCCTCCGTCCCTCCCTCCCTCCCTCCCTCCCTCCCCCTCCCCCTCCCTCCTTTCCTTCTTTCCAGATGCATATTGAAAGGACATGGCAATTGAGATTTTCCTTAGAGAAAAAAAAACTTCATGCACAAAAAGTGTGGAGGGTACTTTATAAAACAAGAATGGCAAAGTATTAGTGCTTATTAAATCTGTGGGATAGTTCCAAAGGAATTGTACTCTCTACTCTCATATAGTTTTGCAAAATTTCCCAATAAAAATCCATTTTTCTGTTTTCAGGCACTGATTTTCAATCTTGTCTTTGCCTCCTGAATAAGAGTCTGGCTCCATCACACCATCAATGGTGTTAGGTAGTTTCCCCACCAGTGTGCCAGTGCGGATTACAGGTGTGGCTGAGTCAAAGAACCCTTCAGACCTTAAAGCTGTCAGTGGGGCCTAACGCAGAGGGTAGGACTCTAGAAGTGGCCAGAATTTCTACACTGGTAGCCTACAGCCACGAGTAGCTTCACCTGTCTACCTTACAGTGCTATTCTGATAATCAGCACCATCTTTGAGAACCAAGTGGTGAAAAAACTTGGTTTTTCAAACGTGGTTCAAGATTGTTCTCATTAAGATGTAAATATCCCTTGGGAAGGGTTAACTCAGCAAGCTACTGTGAACTCGTAACATCTCAGGTGTTTCAGCTATCAGCTCTTTTGACCCTGACAGCTCAGTGACGCCTCCCCTGGATAATGGGCAAGTTTTCAACCTTGCCCAAGGAGGGTGGGATAAGACCCTGAGGAAGTCTGTAAGGTAGTTGCTGGACTCCAGAATAAATAGGCCTAAGGCAAAGAGGGGGAGAAAGACGCTGTGAAGTTGGAACATGATGGTGGTTCCCTGTGTACAGGGATGTCCTAGGGAACCCCAGAAGGAAAAATTCACATTCTTGGAATCCCCTCAGAACCAAGCTTCCTCTAAGCTTTTGCAAAGCAGTGTAATAATCTCACACGGAGAAGTAACTCATTGAAAATCTTCCTAGGGGTTCTACCCTCCACAGATTTATGTACACTTGAAATTTAACCAAGCTGTTAAAGAATTGTGCTAATGGGAATTCTTATTTTGAATCAAAAGCCCCATGTGAATTTTCACCCCTTTGTCTTAATTGGGGTTCCCTCAGAAACAGAAACTGAGATACTATGGGGAACCACACAAGCCCGGGACCAATTTCCTTTGGAGATTTTTTTTAACATTAGAAATGAATACACTTCCAGCCTATGTAAACCCCAGTTATTTTGGATTTCAGTAATTCACAAACCAAACTGGATCCTGACTGGTTCAAAATGCTAAGAAGAATGGGAAGATCATAAGGATAAGTCCAACTCTAAGAACCTTGCTTTTATTGACTGTGGTACATGAATGTAGTGTGCCTTAAAAGTAGGGAGGGTATAAAGGGGAAATTTAGAAGTTAGAATTGTTAAGATTTTGTGACCAATTAGACATCAGAAGTGAGGACAAGAAAGAGTTAAGGAAGGATAATCCCAGGTCTCTGGCTTTGGAACCTAGATGGGATGGCACTGCCATTTTGAGAGAGGGCATTCAGAGGAGAGAGATTTAGAGAAAAGATAAGATTTAGAGAGTTAAATTGGATTCCTTGGGGTTAAGGTACTCATGGCAGACCCAAATGGAGATATTCATTAAGCTGTTGGGTTTAGACTCCACAAAAGAGAGCAGGGCTAGAAATATCAATCTGGATCAGTCATGCTATAGATGGGCCTTGGTAGCAAGGATGTGTTGAGGTTAATGGGCAGATTGCATGGGATGAGAAGACAACAACTGACTGATTACCAATACCTAAGTATAGGAGAAAAGACAAGGATTTTATGATGAAAAAATGTGAAGAAGTGGCAAGAGAGGAAAGCAAAAACCAAGTGTGGTGGTGTGTTCCAGTAGCCAAGGGCAAGAATCATTTCAAGAAGAGTCATGAGTAATGTGCAACAACACAGGAATGTCTACTAAAGCAAATTTTGTTGGTTCCAAGCTCATATTCCCTCACCCCTAATCCCTTTTCAGTTTATGTGGCTAGACTTCCAACTGCCAGAACCTGCATTTCTTTGATTCTGGACTTTCTCTGGCTTCCAGAATCTGCTCTGACTTGAACATGGCAGGTTGGAAGTGCCAGGGAATTAAGGTACCCCACTCTCCCTCAAGCAGCCCTCAACCAATGATTGAGAGATGTTGGTGTATAACTACTCCAGCTCCATTACCCTCTGAGTGACAGAACTCTGAGATGCATGTTGTATAACATTTCCCAGAGTTCTCCAGCAGGATTAAGCTCCGGTTGCCCACAGCAGTAACTTGCTTGACTTTTTGATAAAGAAGTCCCTTTCATTTTCATTTCTTTATCTTTACCTGTATTTCCTGGGATCATTTTCCAAATAAACTACTTATATTTGAACTCTTGTCTTAGATTCTGCTTTTAGCAGAACCCAAACCAAGATATATAGAAAGATAAGACCTGAGAAACACCCACTGGATCTAATAGTTCAATTAGTGGCTTGAGTGAGAAAGTTGAAATGAAATAGAGGGGAAATATGCCACATTTCAGGGAGATAAGAAATTAATAGGAGAGGAATGATGGAGAGGACACTTTGGAAGCAAAATTACCAAGAGAAGAGACATAGTAGTGACATCACATTTTAGTTCAATAGGATTTAATCCTCCTTCCTCACAGCATCTTAATAGTATTGGTAGGTCACTTTTTTCCCACTTTGTCTTGTCTTGGAGAGAGATGGTATCTGTCTCTCTCAATGGAAGTTAATAGGCCACTTCTGTCATCCTGATACACACAAGTGACCCAGACTAGGCCATGGGACACCCTCTCCCAGGTCTTTGAAGCCTGAGTGATACAAGAATATGAAGACTAGTTAGAGGTCATTTATCATAGCACCCCATTGCCAACCAGGCTTTGCCAAGCTTTCTTTTTTTTTGCCAATTCTTGTAACAAATTAACTTTTGCTAAAGATTGCCAGAGGCAATTTCTTCAGGCAAGAATCCTACTTAATAAAAAGAGGGCTATAACTAAAGATTTCACAGAGTAGCCCTGGCTGGTATGGCTCAGTGGATTGAGCACTGGCCTGCAAATTGAAGGGTCACTGGTTCAATACTAGGCCAGGGCACATGATGCAGGCTGGGTCTGTGAGTGGGAGGAGGGGGCGTGTGAGAGGCAACCAATCAATGCTTCTCTCCCTCCCTTTCTCCCTCCCTTCCCTTCTTTCTAAAAGTAATAAATAAAATCTTAAAAAAAATTTCACAGAGTGAAAGTGATTTGTTTCTGCTCAGATATTTTTCTTTTCTTTTTAAATTATTTCATAATCTAAACCTACATTTATTGCACTTTCAGCGTTTTTCTCTCCTCACTCCAGCTTTATGAGGTATAATTGACATATAACATTGCGTAAGTTTGCGTACAACATGATGATTTGATACACATATATATACTGTGAAGTGATTCATCACAATAAGATTAATGAACACATCCTTCACCTCATATGATTAGGCTTTTTTGTGTATGTATGGTGAGAACATTAAATATTTACTCTCTTCATTTTTTTTGCAATTTTCAAGGATATAATAGAGTATTACCTATAGTTATCCTGCTGTACATTAGATCCGTAGAACTAATTCATCTTTTAACTGTAAGTTTGTACCCTGTGACCAACAACTCCCTGTATCTCCCATCCCCCACCTCCCAGGCCTGGCAAGTACCATCCTACTCTCTGTTTCTATGAGATTGGCTTTTTTAAAGATTTGACATACAAGTGAGATTATACAGCACTTTTCTCTGCCTGACTTATTATATTTAGTGTAATGACCTCAAGGTCCATTCATGTTGTCACAAGTGGCAGGATTTCCTTTTTTTATGGCTGAATAACACACACACACACACACACACACACATATATATCACTTTCTTTATCCATTCATCTGGTGATAGACCCTTGTTTCCATATCTTGCTTATTGTAAATGCTGCTGCAATTAGCATGAGGTTGGAGGTATCTTTTCGAGATACTTATTTCATACCCTTTAGATAGCTTCCTAGAAGTGGGATTACTGGGTTGTATTGTACTTCTATTTTTAATTTTTTGAGGAATCTCCATATTGTTTTTCAAGTGGCTATACCAATTTTCATTCCTAGCAATAATGCATTAGGGTTCCCTTTTCTCTATTTAGCCAACAATGTTATTTCTTGACATTTTTGATAATGCCCATGGTAACAGGGGTAAGGTTTTGATCTGTGGTTTTGATTTGCATTTTTCTGATGATTGGTGATGTTAAATACCTTTTCATGCACCTGAGGGGTATTTGTATGCCTTCTTCTGAAACATGTCCATTTGGGTCCTCTGACCATTTAAAAATCAGATTATTTGGCTTGATGCTATTGAGTTGTTTGAGTTCCTTATATATATTTTTATATTAACCCTTTATCTGATACATATTGTGCAAATATTTTCTCCTATTCCATAGCTTTCTTTTTTAATTTCATTTATGGTTTCTTCTGCTGTGCAGAGCTTTTTAGGTTGATGCTTGTGCTTTTGGTGTCATATCCCAAAAAATCATTGCCAAGACCAATGTCAAGGAGTATTTTCTTCTAGGAGTTTTACGGTTTGGGGTCTTATATCTAAGTCTAATCCATTTCAAGTTCATTTTTGTGAGTGGTGTAGAATAGAGGCACAGTTTCATTCTTTTGCATGTGAATGTGCAATTTTTTCCAACACCATTTATTAAAGAGACTACTCATATTTTTTTTCTGATTTTAAAAGTAATCTGTGCTCTATGTAGGAAGTTGAGAAAGTACATGAAAGTATTCTGAAGCAGAAAAAACCCTTATAATCCCATTGCTCAAAGGCAAATACTGCTAATTTAGATGGGATAATATCATGCAATTTAGTGTCCAGTTTATAGAATGTGGCATACCTTTTCTTTTTTACTTAACATCACCCCATAAATTATTTCTTTAATAACAACTTCTCAAATATAATTTTGACAATCCAGAATATTCAATCTTACATCAAAAGTATGACTATACCATACTTTTCTAAAAGTTTCCACCATCATTTAATATTCTGGCTCTCTCAAAATTCTATCATAAAGAATATTTCCCTGAACATCATTGTTTATAAATCCTGGTCTTGACATTCTGATTCTGACTGTAGGCTTGATTCCCAGAAGTGGAATTATTGTTCAAAAAGGAATGAACACTTTCAAAGCTCTGGAGAGTCAGTGCCAGAATCATCTTCAGATGACAAGATATCAATTTATATCTCCACCAGTGCTCTTGATGGGATTTTGAAAATGGTTAATGTGAGACAAGTAAGTTATCTCATTGCTAGTCTAATTTCTTTGATTTAGATTGATTCAGTTTTCTTCTTTTAGAATTATCTTTGCCTTAATGTTTTTCTCAGGGATCAAGACCTCTTTATATATTAAAGATATTAACCCTTTGTTACATTTGTTGAAAATATTTTTTCTGTTTGTTTTCTTTTACAATGGATTGTGTTGCCTTTAGCATTCAAACACTTTACATTTTTATATAGTTAAATCTAATAAACTTTTTCCTTATGAAAAGATCTTTGAGTTTTTTTATTGTTTCAAGTATGTAACATTCTCCTTCTTCCCAGTATTTAATAAATATTCATTTTGAATAGTTTTTTGTCTTGAATCCTCTTCTTAGTATTGCTAATATTGCCACTCATACTTTCTTTTGCTCACCTTTAATTGATATATCTTTATTCATCCTTTTAATTGTAACCTTTCAGTGTAATTTTGTTTTAGGTTATCTTTTATGAGCAGCACAAAATTATGTTTTGTTTGTTTTTAGCCCAAAGTTAATATTTCTGCTTTTTATTGTAGTATAAAACACAATTAGTATAAGAACTGATGCATTTGTTCCTATTTCTAACATCTTTTTTATACTCTCATTTAAGCCTCTTTTCTATTTTCTTGCCTTTGTCATTTGCCCTGTGTTTTTCTTTTTCTTTTCTTCAGTAGTAATTTGTAAGGTGGTTTTTAATTCTAGTAGTGATTACATTTAACTTTACTAAATGTAGCCCTAAACCTATAGTTCTCTATTGTCAAAATGAAGAGCAAAAGAGTTATTTTTTATATCATCCCTTTAACAATTAAGTGGTTTTTATTTTTGTCTGTTTTGTTTTGCTTTTACTTCCCAGAAATTCCTGTCTTTACTAATGTAATTTGGGGTAATAAAACTCAGACAACTATTGTCCTATAATTATTATACAAATGGTCTTCGGCTTTGGATTTTGCGTTCAATTTAGTAAACATATTTACAACAATTATTTTTATTTAACTAAGTATTTAATTGACTTCCAAGTTTGCTGCCAATCTTTTTATGATGTGATACAATTTCTTCCACTAGAGCATGCAAATGAGAATCACCTAGAGAGATGGGGTTTTTTTGGAGGTGTTTTTTTTTTTTTTTTTTGTAAATTCACATCCCCTGGATTTTCATTCTGACTTACAGATTCTAATTCTGTAAGTCTGTGTCTGGGACAGCCTTTGCATGATCCCACTCTGGCCTCAGCCCTTTTGCACTGTGAGAGTTGCAGATTCTTGATGGCTACAGCAGAGGGAATTGTAGGACAGAAGGTGGGGGATGATAAAAGAGAACTTTTGAAAGGGTTTCCTGGGATAGGAAGTGTTCCTGGTTTTCCATTAAGTCCAAGTGATGCTTAAAGCTCCTTGTGACCACTGCCCTATCTCCAATGGAGAACTGCTGGTGTAACAGGGAGAATGAAGTTTGGAAACCAGTTTCAAATCCTTATTTGGCTACATCCTTTGTCCACTCTTGACCAAGTTACTTATTCCTTGACCCTCAATTTTCCCATCTTCTTACTTTCTAGGGTTGTAATCACAGATAATCAATAAAGTACTTAGGGTGGTGCTTGACAACAGTAAACTTTTAATAAGAATTATTATAATTGCTGTTTTATATTGATATGCCTATTGTTGTAGGGTTCTATTTTTATGCAAGTCCAATTTTTTATTTCCTCCTCTTGAAGCAAGTGAAGATCAAACTATAACCAGCACACAGCATTTGCTATCAATTTCTTCCAAAGCAACTTGCTCTCTGGTGCTTTCATAAGCCACAGCTGCCCTCAAACCTTCTTTATCTTCCTTTGTTCAATAACACTCTATAGCAGTACTGTCCAGTAGAACTTTGTGTGATGATTGAAATGTTCTATAATATGGAATATGTAGCTACCAAGCAGTTGACATGTAGCTAGTGAGATGAACAAACTGGATTTTTAATTTTAATTAATTTAAATTTAAGTAGCCACATGTGGCTAGAGGCTACCATATTGGACAGAACAACTCTACAGGGTTTCTTTCTTACCTTGGAAGCTATTGTGAAATTAACGGTCCATCTTACAATCAATGACATCTTAGGAAAGAAGAAATTCAATGAAAAATTATGGTTATGAAATTTGTGCTTGAGACATAATTTTCTAAGACACATTTCTAGCCTTTCATACATAGTTTTAAAATTTTTTTCTCTCCTTTGAAACTGAATACAAAGTTATTCTATATAAATCTAATGTAAGTCACGATGAAGTAGAAGTTTTCCTGCTTGGAGCACACCTAATGTCTATCTTTGCCACAGTTATATTATGTTAATGAGACTTGTGTTTTTTAATTTTGGTTTGAGCAAAAAGAACAGAACATTGGGAGGATATTTAGTGCATGGGAGATTTTACTGATGATGGACTAGAATGACAGTGCTTTGGGAATTGGAGAAAGACAAAATATGGGTTCAAAGTAGGTCATTTGCTTCCACATTTATTTTTCCATGACCCACAGTATAAAACACAGTTTACAGCACAACCCAATATACACATGTATACATATATGAATAATGGAAATAAAGATTGCATAAGAACAATACTTACCTTCCCTACATGCAGTGCATTCTGATATTTTCTATTTTATCCTATTCTCTTCTGTGCCATTCTGTTTATTAACTTATATTTTATTCTATTTAATTTTTCATATGTTGTTTGACATTCATTAAATTGACTTTATAAACCCACTACTGGGTTCCAATGTGCAGTCTGAAAATACTGGATTAGGAGATGTATGGAACCACATGGGTTTGAATGTTGGAGTGAAGAGGGGTGCTGGGCTTCAGACACAAACAGAGGTGGGGGCTGCATCAGTCTGCTTGGGCTGCTGTAACAAAGTACCACAGACTAGGTGGCTTCAGCTATAGGAACTTCTTTTCTCCAGTTCCGAGGGCAAGAAGTTCAAGATCAAGATGCTGGCAGAGTTGGTTTCTCTTAAGGTGTCTCTCCTTGGTATGCAGATGGCCACCATCTTGATACCTCTTCACAATGTTGCCCTTCTGGAGTCTCTCCTTCTTCTTATTGTATAAGCACACCAATCATACTGGAATAGGGCCCTACCTTATGGCATCATTTTAACTTAATCACATCTTTAAAGACCTTATCTCCAAATATGGAGTCACAGTCAGTGGTGGAGTTGAGATTCAAATCCAAGAAGTTTGGTTTCAGAGCCCACACTATATTACCTACCACACAAGAATTTTTTAATTTTCAATTTTTCATGCACACAACTGTTTCCCAGTTACTATGGAAAGTTCTATGAAGTAGAAGAACTTTCACTCTTATGTTCTAGCACTTGGCACAAAGACTGGTCCCAGAAGATTCTCAATAAATATTTATTGAATGAATGAACTTGAAGCACAGGTGAGACTCTGCGGCTATTTGGAGAATGTAAAAGTGACATTTATTCACAGGCATTTGGGAAGGCTGCATGGAGGAGGTGGCATTCAGTCTCTGCCTTGATTGGTGGATAGGACCCACAAAGATGGGGGGACATTTTCAATTCTGTGCTGCAAATATAAACCTTCAGTCACTTGGAGGTAACTGGCTTGTTGGAAGGCACACAGCCAGTGACATGGCAGGCCTGCTCACCAGAAAGAATGGGCGTTCCATTGCCAAGTGACTATAGCCACAGGTGTATCTGTCTACAGAGGTTAAGTGATTGCTGGAGACAGAGTGAGGAGACAGACACCCCACAAATAGTAGACTGGGCATTTGGGAAGCAAGGGAGTATGAGGCCGCATTACCTGGGTGTGCTGGGATGGGTCCCCCCTGGAGCCCTAGGATTCTGGATAACCAGAGCAGAGACATGCTAGTTCTACAGAATGCACATACAGGGGTAGTGTAGCTCCAGCTTTGAGGGGCTGCCACTGGGAAGCACCTCCTAAAATGAATCTCATGGGTGAAAGTGGCCAGGGGCACCATGCCCTGTAGAGCTCACCTGGTGGTGGTGGTGATGGGGTACATAGTAGCAAAGAAGAGTATTGGCTGATTAAGAAAATCCAGACAGGATCCAGACCCCAGGAGGAATCACAAGGCTCTGAGAGAGCTCACATCAGTTAGGAATGGAAGAGCACTTGAGGGGCCTTACTTGGATTGGTAGCTTTGGAAATCATACCTCAAGGGCACTTAATACCCTTGTAAGGAAGGGAACAACTGACAGTGAGAGAATGACAGTGAGGGCCTGTGGAGAATCCAGTCACAGTCTAAGGCTAGTCTGAAAGGACTCCAGGGGCTGGTAACTGGATTGTAGAAAGTCGGTGGACAAAAAACACAAGCAGAATTGTTTCAGGACTCATAATGCTATAAGGTTGACAGGGGTAACTATTGGGTCTTTGCTTGGTTGTCTCCCTTCCTATCCTCAATTAGGATTGTGTGATCACTGTAGAGAGGTGATTCTCAATTCTAAATGGCTGGCAATGTCTAGGAAGCAGCAAGGAATGGGACAGGAAAATCCCAGGCACAAGATATAGGCTATATAGTTTTAATCTCCTATTTGATGATATCACGGTTTGGCAATATCAGTAATGCCAAGGCAAGGTAGTTAGAGAGAACTAGAGGCACTTATCCTGAATCTTAAAATCTTCAACATAGTCCTACTTCCTGATCGCATCCTCCCTCTCCCACTGTTCACAGCAACTCATTCAAACTTTCACAACACATTTTCCATTCTCTTTTTCCAGCATATGACCTCTTCACACAACAGAAAATATGGAAGTCAAAGAGAAAGCCCTCTCCTTCATGCTACCCCCGAGTCAAACAAATTCTTTCCTTCTGCCATCCCATAGTCTTCCCTCCATTTCTGCGAGGGGGTGTCTACTTTCATCAACCCAGGCAGGGGCATTCTTCCATTTCTAGTGTTTCAGTTACCTTATTCTCCTGCATCTTCAATCCTCATATCTTCTCCACCTTTTATTCATCTAGGATGTAAACACTTTTAAATCAACCCCCTTTTTTACTGTCTATCCCATCTTGCCACAACCATTTTTCCTTCTCTTTCAATCCAGCTTCTTTATTATGCTTTTCCCTTCTTAACTCCTATTCATTATTGAAACCACCTCGATTTTTCTTCAGGCCCTAGCAAGATCCTGCAACTGCTCACATTAAGGACCTCATTGCCAAATCCAGTTCATACCATAGTGCTGGTCACTGCCTCCTTTTCAGACCTTTTTTTTTTTTTTTTTAAAGTCCTCACTTGAGGATTTGCCCATTGATTTTAGAGAGAGGACAAGGGAGGGAGAGAGAGAGGGAGAGGAACAAACATCTATGTGAGAGAGAAACATTGATCTGTTGCCTCTCGTGTGCACCCCAACTGGGACCAAACCTGCAACCCAGGAATGAGCCCTGGCAGGGAATTGAACCCGGATTATTTCAGCTTAAGGAACAATGCTCCAACCAGCTGAGACACACTGGCCAGGGCAGAACTCTTCTTGATTTAGGTGGCCTGTACCCTCTCCTCATGTCCCTCCTGATCTTTGATTGGTCTTTCTTTGTCTTCTTCATGGGCTTCTCATGGTTGCCTTCTGTCTCCTTAAATGTAGCTCTTCTCCATGGTCATGTCCTCCATCTTTCCCTTATCTCTCCTTCTCTCATTCATCCTCCCTTCTCCATATCTCTCCTTTAACTTCCTCGCTCTTCATTTCTACTTTTCTACTTTCCTTTCTCTCCCCATCCAGTCCTTTATCCATAGATGAGTCCATTCCCAAGACTTCAACTACCACCCATATTTAGATGACCCTCCTCTATGAAATCTATATTCAGCTTCCTAGAACACTCTCCTGAATCCCAGAACCATGGAGTTAACCCATTTGGACACTTCCACTTGGAGGTACTCATGCTTATTACACCTGAAATAAAGTTTTATTAGAATCCAGCCACACCCATTCATTCACATGTTGTCTGCGACTGTTTTCATGCTATGACAGCAAACAGAGTTGAATAGTTACTACAGAAACCCTGTGTTCTGCAAAGCCTACAATATTTACCATCTGGCCCATTACCAAAAAAGTTTAACAACCTCTGAAGTAAAATATTTAAAATTTTTTCTCCATAAATTTTATAATATACTACCATACAAAAATAATAATCAGAAGCAAAATAGAACCAGAGACATGGAAATAAAGAACAAACCAACAGTGACTGGAGGGGGTTAATGGTGGGAAGAAGGAGAAGGGTCAAGTTGAGGAACATGTATGTAAAGGACCCATGAACAGGACAACAGGGGGGAGGATTGAATGAGGGAGATGGGTGGGTGGACAGGGCAGGGAAGAGAAATGGGGGAAAGTGGGGAAAACTGGAATTAAACAACAATTTAAAAAATTTAAAAAAGTGAAAGACAATATTTAACATCCCAAGAAGAACAATAAAAGAGATCCATGCCTAAAAAAAGGAAAGAATTAAACAAAACATCTGAAAACCTAGAAATTAAAATAATGAAAATGAGAATATTTGAATCTCCCAGGCAATCTGAAGGTCTAGAAGCTACAAAAGTTTGGAGATAGTATCTAGCCTAAAATATAATCACTTTAATAACAATTATTAAATGGAATTAAATATTTTGAAAAGAATATTTTTAAAAGATTTGGCTTAAGTCAGTGATATTCTAACTGAGGTGTCAGTAACTTCAGCAAAAAAAACATTTTTATGTTGAAGCTGGCAGATTAATTAGATGAAAGGGAAAGATATTGAGTATACAAAATAAAATAAATCCAAATATAAAAGAGAGGTGGATGATATTATTAGAGGCAAAGAATTAGGACATACCCTTTGAAACTAAGCACAAGAAAACTATTCATTTGCCTTTAAAATTATTTAATAATTGATTTGTTGTTTAATGACAAATATGAGGAAAAAACACAAATACTAAAACCTGAAATTTGGCCAAATGGCGTTTTGAATCTTTTTGAATTGTAAGAGAATAAAAAAAGTAAATTAAGACAACTAATTTTCTATAAAATTCCAATAAATGATTTTCAGTACTTAGTCATAAAATGTCATGAAAATTAAAAAAATATGTTGAATCTACAAAATTCTCAACCAGAGGTATAGGAGCCAGGAAGTCTCCAAATGTCAATGCTATAAGTTCAGCAGCAGCTGAAAAGAGGTTAGCACCATGAAAAATGTGATATTAACATGAATTATCTATGAGTTGAGACTACAAGTTACCTAATGACTATCAATTCAACAGTATAGATGTTAGAACTATAGTTGTTAGTAACTTGATGTTGTTTCCTACATCAAGTTACTGCACACTAGGGAGCATTATTTGGCAGTAACAGCCTTTGTCAAACAAAAGACCACAAGATTTTCTAAAAATCCACATATAATTTAGAAATTATGAACTATTTGATGAATGATTTAATAAGCAATTGTATAATATATGACTGTAAACATATAGAATTTAGAGAATAAAATGATTTATGTGCATTTAATGTTTAACATATGTATCAATAGATTCAAATATGCCTCTGTCTCCATCCACATATATTATGTTTCTATATCTGCATCTCTATAATATTATACTTGTTCTTAAATATTTTGACAATCACCCCTAGGCACAGTTCACATTCCATACTAGTTTTCTGTCCTGGCCTCACCTTTTAAATGGCACACATGAGACTGACCTCACAGCTCAGACTTTGGCTCCAAACAAGAACTATTCAGGTTCTCCCATGCATCTGGGGGTACTGCCTCAGGCTGCCTTGAATTACCACAGAAGACTCCCCTCTATATGGTTATGGCAACAGTTGCCTGCCTTCATGGCTATAGCTTCTGTCAGTCATCCTTTCTCCATAGCTCTAGCTCTCACTGGGAGCTGAAAACACCATTTCTTCTTCTTCTCCTTTCCAGACCAAGGGTAGTTAAGAGCTTCCCACTGTTGCTAGTCTCTGGTGCCCTGACATCTCATGTTGGTTCCCTCAACCGTGCCCACACCTCCACAAAATAGTCTGTTCATTAAATTATCTTCACAGATCCTGGCTACATGTGCTTTCTGCTTCCTGCTAGAACTCTGACTAAGTTAATATTAGACCTCAGAACTACCTGCCAAAGATCCTGTCTACTTCTTTACTTACTGCCTTCTTCTAAATGCTATATTCTCCTTTAGACTTCCAGCCAAGATGGAGGCATAGATAGATACACTGTGCCTCCTCGCACAACCAAAAGAAGGACAACAACAACTTAGAAACAAAACAGCTAGTACTGACAGAAAATTGAACTGTATGGAAGCTTGACAACCAAGGAGTTAAAGTAGATACATTTATCTAGACCAGTAGGAGGGCTGGAGCCAGGTGGTCAGGCAGAGAGGGGTCACAGCAAAGAGGTACCTGGAGGACCCTGGGCACACAAGGCAGCAGCTGAAAGAACTCAGACCTGAGGTGTGCAAGGCGGCAGTGGGCAGAACCAGCAAGGCAGCTGATTGTGGAGGGGCACAGCGCACAAGGCACCTGGCGGACCCACGGACCCATATTTGTGTGCAGATAAACCAGGCGACACTGGGGAGCAAGACGAACCCCACAACCCAGGGTCCCAGCATGGGGAAATAAAGCCTCAAAACACCATTTGAAAACATCTGTGGGGGTTGAGGTGCCAGGAGAAACTCCCAGCCTCATAGGAGAGTTCGTTGGAGAGACCCACAGGGTCCTAGAATGCAAACAAACCCACCCACACAGGAATCAGCACCAGCAGGGCCCAATTTGCTTGGGGTAAGTGGTGGAAGTGACTGAAATCCGGCAGAGAGCCCAGAAAATGCCATTGTTCCCTCTTGGACCCCTCCCCCACATGTAGCATCACAACCCAGTGACTGGGTTGCCTTGCCCAGGTGAATGCCTAAGGTTCCGCCCCTCACTACGTAATAGGTGTATCGAGACAAAAAAAAAAAAATGACCCAAATGAAAGAACAGATCAAAGCTCCAGAAAAAATACAACTAAGCGACAAAGAGATAGCCATCTTATCAGATGCACAGTTCAAAACACTGGTAATCAGGATGCTCACAGAATTAGTTGAATTTGGTCACAAATTAGATGAAAAAATGAAGGCTACACTAAGTGAAATAAAGGAAAATGTACAGTGAATCAATAGTGATGGGTAGGAAACTGGGACTCAAATCAATGGTGTGGACCGGAAGGAAGAAAGAAACATCCAATCAGAAAAGAATGAAGAAACAAGAATTCAAAAAAATGAGGAGAGGCTTAGGAACCTCCAGGATATCTTTAAACATCCCAACATCCGAATTATAGGGGTGCCAGAAGGGGAAGAGGAAGAGCAACAAGTGGAAAAGTTATTTGAACAAATAATAAAGGAGAACTTCCCCAACCTGGCAAAGGAAATAGATTTCCAGGAAGTCCAGGAAGCTCAGAGAGTCCCAGAGAAGTTGTACCCAAGGAAGCACACACTAAGGCACATCATAATTACTTTACCCAAGATTCAAATTAAGGAGAGAATTAAAATTAAGGAGAGAATCCTAGAAGCAGCAAGAGATAAGGAGGCAATTACCTACAAAGGAGTTCCCATTGGGCTGTCAGCTGATTTCTCAAAAGAGACCTTCCAGGCAAGAAGGGGCTGGAAAGAAGTATTCCAAATCATGAAAGGCAAGGACCTACATCCAAGATTGCTCTATCCAGCAAAGCTTTCATTTAGAATGGAAGGGCAGATAAAGTGCTTCTCTGATAAGGTCAAGTTAAAGGAGTTCATCATCACCAAGTCCTTATTATATGAAATGTTAAAGGGACTTGTCTAAGAAAAACAAGATCAAAAACATGTACAGTAAAATGACAGCAAACTCACAATTATTAACAACCACACCTAAAACAAAAACAAAAACAAACTAAGCAAACTCCTAGAACAGGAACAGAACCACAGAAATGGAGATCACATGGAGGGTTATCAACAGGGGAGTGGGAGGGGGAGAGAGGGGGAAAAGGTACAGAGAACAAGTAGCATAAATGGTAGGTAGAAAATAGACAGGGGTAGGGAAAGAATAGTATGGGAAATGTAGAAGCTAAAGAACTTACGAGTATGACACATGGACATGAACTAAAGTGGGGAATGTGGGTGGGAGGGGGTGTGCAGGGTGGAGTCGAGTGAAGGGGGAAAATGGGACAATTGTAATAGCACAATCAATATGATATAGTTAAATAAAAAAAATTAAAAAATGGTATATTCTTGTTTGTTTTGAAACTTCCCTTTGGCTTTTTTGAAGAGAGTTGATCATACACATTAAGTTACCCATTTTTTAGGTGGGCACTGGTAATTTTGACTCTTGATTGTAGGAACCATCTTCTGTAGTTATATATACCTATTCATGGCTATCCATCCTCTCCATGGGATTGCTACTTATTCATGAGTGCGTAATTAGAAAGTTTCAAGGGCTGCTGTTCAGTTTGACATAAACACACATTATAATAACTGACAAGAAATTTTTATCCCTTTAAACCAAAATAAACATTTGGGGGCATTTCTGGAAAATATGATTAGGCAAATTTCAGCAAAATGCTGTTCATGGCTTTATACAGGTTTGTGTGAAGGACTTTCTTTATTGGAACCTCAAGGGCTCAGCAGCTTAACTACACTTCATGGAAAACTTGAATATTTATAATATAATTTTATAGATGGATAAATGTTCTTGTGTTTGGGTAAATTAATATGCTTTTTAAAAATCAGAGCAGGGATTGGAAATAGAAGCTTATATATAGAACCATATATATGGGCTAATAATTTTTGATAAAGAGCCAAAAACACACAAAGGAGAAAAGAAAGCCTCTTCAATAAATTGCACTGGGAGAATTGGAAAGCCACATGCAAAAGAATAAACTAGATTTCTGTTTGTCACCGTATACAAAAATAAGCTCAAAATGGATCAAAGACCTAAATAAAATCCCTGAATCAATAAAGTATATAGAAAAAACATAGGTACTAAAATCATAGATCTTATTCCTAGAGAAGATTTTATGAATTTGATCCCAAAGGCAAGGGAAGTAAAGGCAAAAATAAACGAATGGGACTACATCAAACTAAAAAGCTTCTGCACAGCAAAAGAAGCTGCCGACAAAACAAAAAGGCAATCAACTGAATGAAAGATTATATTTGCAAATAACATCTCCAACAAGGCGTTCATATCCAAAATATTTAAAGAATTCACACAATTCAACACCAAATAAACAAACAATCTAATTTAAAAATGGTCAGAGGACCTGAACAGATGCTTCTCCCAAGAAAATACACAAATGGCCAACAGATATATGAAAATATGTTCACCTTCACTAGCTATTAGGAAAATGCAAATCAGAATTACAGTGTGATACCACCTAACACATCTTAGAATGGCTATTATCAACAAGACAAGTAATAACAAGTGTTGGAGAGGTTGTGGAGAAAAAGGAACCCTCATTTACTGCTGGTGGGAATGTAAACTGGTACAGTCACTCTGAACAACAGTATGGTGGTTCCTCAAAAAATTAAAAATACAGTTATCACAGAACCCAGGAATCCTTCTTCTGGGTAGCTACCCAAAAAACTTGAAAACATTTATTCAAGTAGATACATGTAACCCTATGTTCATTGCAACATTACTCACAGTGGCCAAGACATGGAGGCAACTGAAGTGTCCTTTGATAGATGACTGGATAAAGAAGATGTGGTATTTACATATCAAGGAATACTACTTAGCCATAGAAAGAGTGAAATATTGCCACTTGCAACATGGTGGACTATTATGCTAAGTGAAATAAGTAACTAACAAAAAGCTAAGAACCATATGATTTCACTCATATGTGGGATAAAACTAAAACTCCTAGACACAGACAACAGTACAGTGGTTACCAGAGGGAAAGGGGGTGGGGAGCAGTAAAGGGGGCCAAATATATGGTGACAAAACATAATTTGACTTTACGTTGTGGGCACACAATGCAATATACAGATCATGTATCATAGAAATGTACACTTGAAACCCATATAATCTTATTAACTAATGTCATCCCAATAAAATTTAATTAAAAAAAATTTGAGCCCTGGCTGGTGTAGCTCAGTGGATTGAGCGCAGGCCTGCGAACCAAAGGATGGCACTTCGATTCCCAGCCAGGACACATGCCTGGGTTGCAGGCCAGTTCCTGGCAGGGGACTCACAAGGGGCAACCACACATTGCTATTTCTCTCCCTCTCTCCTTCCCTTCCCCTCTAAAGATAAAATAAATAAAATCTAAAAAAAAAATTGAAAAGCATATTCAAAGGTTAAAAATAAATAAAATAAAATAAAATAAAATAAAATAAAATAAAATAAAATAAAATAAAATAAAGTCTGTACACAAGTAATTGATTTAGGCATATGATGACCAGTTTCCAAGTTTGCAAAGAGTATTAGAACATATGACAAGCCCTGGCTGGTGCAGCTCAGTGGATTGAGCTCGGGCTGCTAACCAAAGGGTCAATGCAGTTCGATTCCCAGTCAGGGCACATGCCTGGGTTGCGAGCCAGGTCCCCAGTGGGGGCCATGTGAGAGGCAACCACAAATTGATATTTATCTTCCTCTCTCTCTCCCTCCCTTCCCCTCTCTCAAAAAATAAATAAACAAAATATTTAAAAGAAAAGAACATATGACAAAACTTATTAAAAAGTTCAATTTATTAAATTTATTAGAATCAGTGACATTCTTGAGCAAGTTGTTTGTTAGAAAACAATTAATGTATTTAAACAGAAAATAAAATATGTTAAATGAATAAATTTGGTTCAAACTACTTAAAATAACTCAATTGTGAAGTCCCTATAAAATTATTGATAAAATGCACTTGTATTTATAAGTAAAATAAGATTTGTAAGTTGACCTTAAAAGCTTAAGATTTCAATTTTTAGGTTTTTTAATTTGTCAATTTAATTTGAATTGAATGTTATTTCCAAGAACCAAATTAGCCTCTGAATAATATTCTCTGTGTACAAAAGCCATCCTGAGGACACAAAAGAACTTCACATTGACAATAAGTTAGTTGCCTCATAAGGGGTGTGACCAATGGATTTACACATCGTCCCCAAGGGCTCTGAGGAACAAACAGTCTTACATCCTCTTATTTCACGGAATCTCTTTCTGGACTAATGAATAAAATGTATGACTAAAAATGAGAAAATCAAGGGGGATAATGTGGAGAAAAGTGTTCCTTCAAAATGAGGGAAAACAGAATGTATTAACTTTTAAAAATTTATTTTGAAGGAAAAACTAGTCGGGATAGGTGTCAATATTCTAAATCAATTTTTAAAATATGGAATAGGAAGATATTGTGTAAAAGTATCTAGAACAGTGTTTCTTAAATATTAGCATGCATATGAATCACTTGGGAATCTTGTGGAAATACAAATTCTGCTATGTGACATGATGGTGGTAGTAGCTAACACTATGGTGGTAAACATTTAACAATACATAAATGTATCAAATCAACATGTAGTACATCTCAACTCATACAATGTTATGAGTTGATTATACCTTGATAAATGTGGGGGAAATTAAAAGTAGTACAACCAATATATTTATAGTTAAATTTGCTTATTTTATTTTATTTTTTAAATTTATTTTTTAAATTTTAATTGTTGGTCAAGTACAGTTTTCTCTCTTTTACTCCCATCCCAGACCACCCACCCATCCCTCCCCACCTCCCTCCCATTTCCACCCCCCCTAGTTTTTGTCCATGTGTCCTTTATATTTGTTCCTGTAAACCCTTCCCCTTTCCCCCTGAAATTTCCCTGAAATTCCCTCCCCTCTCCCCTCTGGTCACTGTCAGCCTGTTGTCTATTTCAGTGTCTTTGGTTATATTTTGCTTGTTTGTTTATTTTGTTGTTTAGGATCCTGTTAAAGGTGAGACCATATGGTATTTGTCTTTCACTGCCTGGCTTATTTTGCTTAGCGTAATGCTTTCCAGTCCCATCCATGCTGTTGCAAAGGGTAGGAGCTCCTTCTTTCTTTCTGCTTGTTAGAAATACAGAATCTCAGGACCACTCCTACTACATTAGATTAGATCTAATCTACTACATTAAAATTAGTTTTTTCAATAATTCAACATAAACATCTTTTTAAAAAATAAAATAAGTATTGTGTAAATGGATCAAAAAACTGTTTTTTGTCTGACTTCTCTTCCTGGTTGAGCCTTGAAAATGTAAAAGAAATGGGTCTGTGTCTGAAAATTCATGGTCAATAAAATATTTAATAATCTTCTAGGCAAAAAAGAAAAAAAACAAAAAATAAAAATAAAGAATCATAAAATAACCTTATAAATGACACCAATTTGGTGAAGTCTCAGGTGACAAATACCACATTCAAAGAGCTTAGAGTTTAGGGTTATGTTGATTTCTGAATCTGTTTCATAATATGGTAAATACTAAGTCCATAAAACATAATCTATTCTTCTTTTATCGCAGTGTCAGCGGGTTTTTGGTTGTCAAATTTTACTTGCATTCAGTTATCTTTGAAGTGAAGACACAATATTTTAAACAAAAATACGAAAACAATGAAATGAATAATCATGTTCTTGATATCTGAAAAAACTCTTCTTTTAAGTACAATATACCAAACATGGTAGTTTTAAAGAAAAATCCTAGTTATATGAAATACACTTTTTTTTCTACACTGGAAAAGAACTGTACAGCTGTCAAGGGCACTGAAGATAAGCAATGCAGAAATAGATTATATTTAATTTACAAAAAATACTGGGGGGGGGCGAGTGGGGCAGGGGAGAGCAACAGGGAAAAATTGGGACAACTGTAAAAGAACAACAATTTAAAACACTTGGTTATAGAGTATTTCCCCTTAAAATGAAAACACATTTGTATTTTACATCTTTAATAATGAGTAGCTTTGGGAATAAATGTTTTTAAAGAACAGTCCAAAGACTAAAATATTAATGTTGGGTCTAGAAAAATTTGAGAGGCAGGGATGGAAATAGAATAATTTACCTTAAGAGTTATTAGTATCAACAGGAATGACTAACATAGATTTGACATTTACTGTGTGCTAGATAGACTGCTAAATCTACTGATGCCTCTCAGATTGTAATGTGCATAAGAATCATCTAGGGATCTTATTAAAATGCAGATTCTGTTTCAGTAGGTCTGGGGACTGGAGGTCCTGCATTTCTAAGAAGCACGCAGTGATGCAGATATTGCTGGGATGTGAACCATCTTTTGAATAGCAAGGTTCTAGTTAGATCATATCATGGAATTCTCATAATAACCCTAGGTACTGTTAATGTCTCTATTTTACAGATAGAGAAACTGAGTCCTAGGGAAGTTATGCAATCTGTCCAAGTAATGGACTCTACTGGGAGGGGAAAAAAGAACAGCAAACTGTACTTTGATTGGGTATAGTAAACTTGTGTGAAAATCTGAAGAAATTTCACATCTACCTGCAGGGTGCTTAGGATCACCAATTTTGAAGAATTCTGAATTCACTAAGAAAAGTTTACATTCTTCATGAAGCGATTCATTTATTCATTCAGCAAATGTTTGTTAAGCACCTGCTGTGTGCTTGGCACTATATTCTGAAAATATGACAAAGACAGGACAGGCATAAAGGTTACAGTCTGAGAAGGCTGCTGTCAATCCTCATGTTCTAAACCCACTTTGAGGGGAGGCATGTAACTTAGTCTTAGCCAATCATAACACTGCAACCTCTTTAACAAATGATGGTCAAAGCCAGGCAATGAGAGTCCATCTCTGGGATTACTTACTACACACTGAACTATGGAACAGGAGTTGTATTTCTTTTCTGGGACTGCTATCTTGGCTAATATAAGCTGGAGGTGTCTACAGCCATGCCTCATGCCACTTAGCATGAAAGAAGCCCCTGTGTAGAGGGAAAGGAAGAGGGAGGGAAAGGAAGAGGGGGAGGGGAAAGAGAGAGAGAGAGAGAGATTTGATGACATAATTTCAATTCCTGTATCCAGAATCTACTCCATCTCTGTCCTTTCCAGATTTGTAAGCTAATAAATTCTCTTTTTTAATTAGCTAGCTTGAATCAAGTTTTGTCACTTATAACTAAAAGAGCTCTGACTTGGACTCTCTGAATGAACAAGTGACATAAACTTCAGAGTTAATCTAATACAGTGGCTCTCATAGTGTGCTCCCTAAACCAGTAGCCTCACCTGGGAACTTGTTAGAGATGAAAATCCTGGAATCCTACTCCAAACCTACTGAATCAGTAAGTCTGGAGGGAGGACCAGCCATCAGTTTTAACAAGCCTTGCAGGTAATTTTGATCCACACTAGAGTTTGAGAAACTCTGTTCTAATATATTCCTTTCCATGATATGTGAAACTAGAAGCCCAGAAAAGGGAGGTAACTTGCTGAAGATCACAAAACTAGCTGGAGGTGGCCCCAGATCCTCTTAGTAATCCAAGGGCTTTGGAGTTTGGGAAAGAAGGGCTACTTGGAGTTTTGAGGGAAGTAACACATGGATTGGCAAATAGGAGGGGGAAAATATTTGGGGTCAAATAATACAGCATGGTTGGAAACACTTGCTGCGTGTTTCCACAGGAGTTTAGAGAATATTTTACTCATCTTGGCTCCCCAGCTGAGCCAACAACAATGTGTTAAAGCTCCATGGCCAATGGCAGGAATCCAGGAGAGTCCTTTCTATGTGCCAGCAAAGAGGAATTTCTTAGAAAAGCTACAGAAAGTATGCTACTATCACATTTCACTTTGTGGAGTGAAGGAATAAAGAGGATGAAACAAAAAGCAAGGAACTGCAGTTATTCCTGAGTTCCACCTCTCCAGTTGGGAGGAAGGGATTGTATTATTGTTCTTGCCAGGGCAGAAGTTCCCCAGAGGGAAAATGGGCATCTAACCTGGTGACTTGGAGAGTAATTTGCGGTTTTTTGGCCTTTTTTTTTCAGGTGGAGGGAGAGAGCAGCAATATTCCAGTGTCCCTGGAAACTCTATTTAGTAGCCTGCTTTCTGATGATTTGCCCAGCTTGCCCTAAGGATGGGGTCTATCCAGGGGCAAACCTAAGAAAAGAAAGGCCCTGGCACCAACATTTCTGAAGCCTTCTCTTACTCTCTCCTACTCATACTCTTGAGTATACAGATGGGCAAGGTAGGGAGCAGATCAAAGGATCAAGGGAAGTTGCTGACTACCAATTTTAGGAAGTATAAACTTTTAATAGTTAACACACCCCTTTCTTTCAATACACATACCCAGGCAAGGACTACCTGATTAAAAAAAAAAAAAGCATCAACTCTTCTCATATAAGTACATGATTATTTAAGGTAACTAAGAGGACAATTGGACCATCCACAACTGAGGCATTTAATTACTCATCAATTACTTATTGAATGCCAGCTATGTGCCAGGAATTAGTCTAGGCATTGGGGATACAACAGCAACAATATATAGTAAAAAGTACTTTTAAAAAATACTTGCCTTTATGGAACTTACTTTCCATCTTTTCAGGGAGATAAGCAATAAGCAAAACAAGTAAGTAACATAAACTGTTAGGAAATTCATGCTCTGGAGAAAAAATAATGTAGGGGGAAAGATTAGAGAGAGCTGGAGGTAGTCAAGGAGGGAATTTGAAAGTATAAATGAATAAGGTGGTCATGGAAGCCTTCCCTGGAATCCAATGTGGTCCTGGCCATTAACACTCAAGAAAGATCTCTTGAATCTGAAAAAGACTCTGGAAAGATTCAAAATATTGATCAAGAAATATCTACTGATTCCTATTATGGTATAGATGAGTGTTCATCAAATATTCCATGTGCTTCCCTACATTTCCCAGTCTTCCCTGCAGTTAAATTGGAGCTATAGCACTAATACTGGCCAATCAATTGTGAGTAGAAGTGACATGTATTGTTTCTGGACTGAGGCATTTAGAAGTCCAGGTGCCTCCTTCCCCCTTCTCTTCCCTGCCTCAGCCATCTGGTAGACATATGTTCCTGATGGCTTCCCCTTAAGGTGGAGGAGGGTATCTTGTCCCAGCTCTGACTTCATATGAGAAATACCCTTTGTGAAGTCAAGCCATTGAAATTTAGAGTTGTCACTGCAGCCTAGCCTAACTTTGTTTGACAAATACACCTACTATACCCAGGTACAGGGATGAATACTATAAGAGACAAAGGAAGCAGCTGAGCTTGCCCTCAAGAAACTTATATTCTAGATGAAGACTGAAACTGCACTTTAAATTCAACATTCAAGGCCTTAAGTCATCAGAGCTTAATGAGTGGTACAGACAATGTGGGTTTGGGGGATTCAGTGGGGAAAGGACATCTGAAGTTGCTCAGCACCTTGGGGCTGGCAAATAATTGTAGAATCCATTGAGGAGAGGGCAGAGAAGGTGTTGAAGATGTAGATTTTTAATTTGCCCTTGAGAGAAGTATAAACTTCAAAGAGGCCAAGGATGGGGAAGGACCGTGTAGGTGAGGAATAGAGTAAATGTAAAGATGAAGCTATGGGAATCAGCAAGGCACATTATAGAGAGTGTGTAGGGATTCTGACTGGAACTGAGGATTCAAACAGGGAACTCAATTGAGGATAGATCCAAAAGGGCACTGAATGCCAAACCAAGAGTCTGGGCTGGATTCTGTAGTTGATAGTGAGTGCTGTGGACTGGTCTAAGAGGACAATTGGACCATCCAGAACAGAATCTGGGGACTCTGTTAGGAAGTTGCTGCAGCATGTAGCAGTGGGGGAATGAAGGCCTGAGCCAGGGAAAGGGGAGCATAGTGCCTCCTCCTTCAGGGTAGGGTGTATGGGTCAGCAGCAGCATCATTTCTTGGTAGAAATGCAGAATCTCAGCCTCCACTCCAGACCTACTAAAAGAGAATCTACATCTTAACAAACTTCTCAAGAGATTCATGTACATTAAAGTTTGAGGAGCATTGTTTTGGCATTCACCCCTCTCTCATGCAGTCCATGTGACTCAGGTTACACTGATCCCATCTCCAGATGCAGAGTTAGTCTAATGGGTCTACCCAAGTGATTCATTAAGTGTGGCTCCCAGGCTAACACCATCAGTATCATTTGGGAACTTGTTAGAAATGTACAACAAAAATGTAAATTCTCAGGCCCCACTTCAGATTACTGAATCAGAAACTCTAGGGCTGGGGCCCTGCAATTTGTATTTTAATAAGCCTTCCTGTCGATTCTGATGCAGGCTTATGTTTGGGAACTACTTGTCTTCACTAATCATGTTAATCACATTCCCCTTCATAGTGATTGGTTCCTGAAACCAGGCTCAAGTCAATCAGTGCCTGGCATTTTCCAGACAGCTGAATTGGTTCAGATGTGGTCATGTAACCTAAGTTGGCCCAATCAGACTGAAGAGGAGGCTATTTACTACACAGCTGAAGAATGGGTTTTTTTCTCCTCCTTCCTTTTCCATGACCTTGCTCCTTTCCTTACCCTTCTTGATGGGCACAACCAAGGTAACTTGTGCCTTCTTTACTGCTGACTGTCAACATATGCCCATAAAGGAAACCAGGCTGAAGGCAGAGCTGAAACAATCACAACAAAAAGGAGCCAAAATCCTTGCACTGTGCCTCTGGTATTTCTGTTCCTTGAAATAACACATTTCATTTCCTTATGATTTAAGCCAGTTGCATTTGTGGTTTCTTGTGCGTATAGCTAAAAATGTCATAACTACAGGTAAGACCAAGGAAGTATGAGGTCAATGGGCATACCAAAAATATTCTAGGATGATGAAGATATATTTAGTGAACAGGCATTTTTCTCCCACCAAGTTCTCAAATGCTAGATTGAGGTAGAGTAACTTACGGCTTCAAAAAGGCAACTTGGACAAATAAAATGGAACATTACTTCATGCATTGGGTCCCCATTGGTGAATTGGCTAAAAATAAAGAAATAATTTTTAAAAGGAGGGGTCTTAAAGCATTTTTTGTGGTGAAATGAAAAAAAATGGAGTAATATATAAGATAAGCCCTGAATATATTGTGGTTCTGGAAAGTAAGGAAATGCTAAAAAAAGGATGAGACACAGGAGCCAACCTGAAAGAGATCACAATGACTGAAGCCAAGAAAATGTGACAACAAAATAAATATTGATAGAAAGAATGAGGGAAATGCAGGCATGATCCACTGATGGATGCTAAAATTAATGGCAGAATGAGGAGGAACAGAGTATTTGCATAACCTCAAAATATCTTTCCAAAGGGGAAAATAGACATAAGACAAACTAGGGTGCTATAGAGGTATGTCTATCCAGAATTTCTACCCTGAAATATGCCCTGTGGTTTCAGAGACAGGTAAACCAAGAAATTTGGTTTAAAATCACATGGTTGGGACTCCATGGGTTCCTCCAAGAAACAAAAAGTGTTATCGTTGTTCAGAGACCTTCAATTAAGAATGAGTTGGATGTGGCCTGGCCCAGAAAGTTGTCCCTTGTCTCACTATTGAAGAGCCTAATGGGCTTGTTTTCCTTCCCAGTCTCTGCCCTAGGATTACTCCATGCAGGCAGGGTGGTGGTGAGTTGCACAAGCTAATGCCAGCATGCAGATCTACTGAGATGTATTTCATTTCTTCTGGATCCTCGGGTTATTTGCATTGGCACAGGGCCACGCTCAGCTTTTCCCAACTTGGAACACATTCTCTGAAAGGGCTGGTCCCACCATCCTCATCTTGGTTGAGGCCAAAGTCTGGTTTCATTTTTCATTAAACTGTCATTTGTAACTTTCATCGACCAGAATGACAACATGCCCAACTGTCTTCATTCAGTATTTTCACAAGGGGAGTCTTTTTGCCTCCCAGGAGAATGTGTGATTTATTTATCTCCTCCATTGTGCAATAGGTTTACCACCATTACAGCTAGCTCAATGTTCTGGAAAAAAAATTTGCTGTGTCACACCGTGACTTCACTCACATTGGCAGTGATTGGTCTTTCACTAGATCCACGAAAGTCTACAACACAGAGGATGAAATCATGTCGCCAGATACTTCTCTGGCTTGATTGTGAGTGCCTGGAGGGCTGGGACCACCTCTTGCCCATCTTCATCTGCCCAGGATGTGACACATAGTGAGTTTGGTAGTCATCAGTGCTTTTCGCCAATACTTCTATGTCTCCATCTCCTGGATCCTTATAGGGCTATATTTCCTCAGCCCTGTAGGCTGCATTTTCTGTGCCTGGGTACTACTATATGAACAGTTACAGCTGAAGAGTTGGGAGCAGAAGTGTTACACATCACTTCTGGGCTGGAGCATTTAAATACTTGTGGTCCAGAGCTCTTTTCCTTCTAGCTTAGCAACCAGCAATGTTTGAGAAGGTGGCTACTCAGTTGGTGTGGGTCCTTGGGTGACTGCAATAAGTACAGCCCCCTTCCAACCTACAATAAACGTGTAGTGTAATACATAAACCTTTGCTGCATTAATTATGGAGATCTTGAGAACTGCTTGTACCGTGGCATAACCTGGGCTATCCTCACTGATACCATAGGCATAAAATAAATGTTTGATGAATGAATGAATGACTTTTGAGCAGTGACAGCTTTAGAATTTCCATAAAGGATAATTCAGGCATGGTGATCTGATTATAATTGTGTGGGAAGTGGAGGCCATGTTGGCTAGGGGATTTTTCTTATTTTGTTTGTTTAGTATTGTACACTACTTTTGTAAGATACCTTTTATTTTTGGTATTGGAAACTTGGTGGAGATTATAGGGAGCCTAAAATACCCCAATCCAATCCTTGGCACTACCACTGAAGTTTAGATTGACCTTGCCATCCCCTACTATATTACAAATGAGGAAACTGAGAGCCAGATTCAGTGTAGTCTTAGTAACTACATTGATAAGCTAGTGAAAAATCTGATAACTACCAAACTCCTTGTTTCCTCATTCTTCATCTGGTTCTTTAGCCATCCCAACATCCCACCTCTCCTACCCAATCATTAAGACAGCAAGAATTTGAAAGTCATACTCCCACTGATTCCAGTCCTGGCTCTACCACTTACTAGCTGTGGACCTTGGGAGATGCTACTTAACCTCTCTGTGCCTTAGTTTCCTCAGCTGAACAATCCTCAGTGGATTGCCATGAAAATTTAGTAACAAAGTATAAAGTATAAAAAAAGCTAACTTGCCTGGCACACAGTAACTATAATGTTAACAATTATCACTATCATCATCATCAACAACAACATCATCATCATTCAAATTCCTCACCCCATTGTCTTGACTTGTACCCAATTCCTGTATTCTTTTTTTGTTTGTTTCTCTTGGAAAATAATGTCTGAGACAATTGTGTGGCATAATTTTAGACTACCTGGCCATAGGTAAGGTTGCCTTTGAAGTTCTAAGGAGAAAGCTGAGCCCTGAGCACTGGTGAGCTGTCCTCCACTGCCACATCCCTTTGCTGAGAGCCCACACTTAGGGGTCCACCAGTAGGAGAGGGAAAGGAGACAAGGCCTTCTGCCCTCCCTACTCAGTCTCTGCCATGTTTCCTGACTTACCAATGCTTCAGGATCAAACTCTATCACCAGCTCAAAGATCCTGTGGGACAAGAGCCAAAGAGGTCCCCTGTTCAGTTGCTAGGACATCAGCCCACAAGCTGTGGCTAAAATTTAACTGCAAATCCTAAGCACTCACAACCTTCCTTTATGTCACCACACAGTGCCTGTGTAGGAGCCATGTGACCAGGACTCCCTCTCATGGAAAATGCAGAGAGCCATGGATGGAGGGCTTGGGGCCCTCCAGCAGTCCCAGGCTCTTTCCTCTTCTGTGGATCCTGATGGCAGAGTTCTGTTGACCTGAGAGTGTGTGGCAAAGAGAATGAAAGTTTGTCTGGAAGTACATCAAAATACAAAGTTTTAATTTTAAGCTGAGTGTCTTCTTTTTGTTTTTTAGACATATTTCCTTAATTAGTTTTTTTAAAAAACAGCAAAGTTGTTCAAAGGAAAAGCATACTTATATTGGTATAATTCTTACTGTAGAAATTAAAACAACTTTTAATACAAGCTATACATATTTAAGCTTTTTATTGAAGTAAAACATAGATGGAGAAAAGTGCACATATCATAGATACCAGATCATGAATTTTCACAAACTTAATAGATCCATTTGAGTAGCACTCAAGTCAATAAACAGGACATCACTTGTGTCCCATAAACCCTTCTTATCTCCCTTGTAATTCCCTATAGTCACCAACCCCCAATGACCACCATTGTGACTTCTAATTTCGTAGATTGGTTTTGCCTGTTCTATATTTTGTATAAGCAGAATCACATAGTATGTAGGCTTTCATGACTGACTTTCATTGCTCAGTATTGCTTATGAAGTTTGTCTATACTCAGCACAGAAGAGATTCATGTATTTTCATTGCTGTCTGGTTTTCCATTTTGTGAGTGTACTACCGCAATCCATTCTACCGTTGATGGACATTTGAGTAGTTTCCAATCTGGAGTTAGTACAGATACATTGCTATGAATTTTCCCATATCCTTTGGTAAACATAAACAGTTATTTGTATTGAGTGTGTTCCTAGAAGGGGAATTGCTGGATAGAGGGTAGTTGTATGCTCAATTTTAATAGATTCTGCCAAATAGTTTTCCAAAATGCTTGAAGTAACTTACACTTTCAGTAGCAGTATATGAGAGTTCTGGTGGCTGTACACACTATGAAGTTTATTTTATAATAAGTCAAACATATGCAAGTGATAGAAGTTACTTTAAATGGTTAAATTTAACCCTTTGTAGTAACATCGAATCTGTTTAGTAAAATACAGTTTTCCCCTCATAATAATTGTGCCTTGAACTTGTTATGTAACATGCATGAGCTTCTTGATCTCCACTCTCCCTTAATCCAACCAGTCAAAAGTCTCTCTGAAAACACTTTCCATTCATTTATCTCCTCCTTGTTGTGTCTAATATGGCAGAGTCAGCCAGGATGTGTTCTGCAGATCTGCACTTTATGAATATCCTCTTCAGAGCTGTGAATGCAATTCAGCATCTAGAATTTTGTTTTGGTGGTAAAGAAAAAATGGAATATTCTCTGCAGGTTTTAACATTAGCGAATGGTGCTTTTAAAATGATAACGCATTTTGAAAATATAGTAGTTATTTGACTATAAAGAGGAGGGCTGGAGAGGGTTGTGGGGGTGGTAAAAGGCACCAGAAAAGGAATTCATAGAGTTTATTATTTTTCTGGTCTCTGCAACTAATTGTATGCAGAACAGAGATGGGCCTCTGGTTTTTTGTAACATGGGTTACTTTTACAAGCTGGTTAGGTAATCTGTAAGTCCTATCCAGATCTAGTTTTTATTCTATGAAGGGGCAGAGGGAGGAGATGCTGACAGACAGAAAAGATTAGAGGGGACTAGGAACAACTGACTTCACCTAGCAGGCAGCGTATTGGGGATCCCAGTTTCTAGGTATCCTGTGTTACATGTCCTTCACCAGATAACCATGAAGCTGAATCCTTTCCCAGGACGTTTTCCTTTTTACCGATCTTTCAGAATCTTCCTTCAAGTGGTCTGACATCCTATCTCTGCATCAGAAATACTGTGGCAGAGGAGCGACCTCAGGGTTGCCACCCACCCCAGTGCACCGTGCCGAAAGTGGTGGAACAGGCATTAGGGTATCAGGGCGACCCCTAAAGGAGAGCAGCTAGTTCTGGAGATTGGGGTCCCGAAGGAAGAGCGTCAGATCGGAAGCCGACATCTGAAGATCTCACGGTCGGTCTAAGGAGTCCAGAAGCGCCGTGGGCGCCTTGGCTGGGGTGGGGTGGGCCAACCAACCCGTGTCCCACTTTTCTTCCCACCCCCAGCCCCGAGTTCCCCTCAGGGTTTCAGCCGGTAGCGCCACAGGCTCATACCCTCCTCCCTCCACCCACTGTGTGCTCCCCACCTCCGCGTTCAGCCTCAGCACCCAGCCTCACAGCCGCCGGTGCTTGACGCACCACGCCGCTGGACAACTGGCGAGCGGGCGGGCTAGCGATCCGGGAGCGGCGGGGGCGGCGCCCAGCCCCCAGGAGGCGGGAGGAGGGACGCACGGAGAGGGAAAGGGGAAAAGGAGAGCAGGAGGGCGTCAGTAGCCAGCCCGTCTGTGGGGACCAGCAGGTAAGCGCACATCGCCGGGATGGGTCTATCCCCTCGGGTTCTTGAGACCCAGCCCAAGGAGCTGGCGACGGGCGCGGGTGCCTCCGGTGCAGCGCCTGGACTTGAAGGGCTACGGGACAGCGGGGCGAACGCTCCCTCCGCCCAGCTGCGGCTCTGAGCCGGGGCCCAAGGCCGCTGTGAAAGGCAGAGGCAAATGGCCTTGCTCCGGGGGCTGACATCCCGACAGTGGGAGAGTGGCGCCGTGGGAAAGGGGGCTCCTGAGACGCGTTCTTTGAGAGGGTGACAACTGTACCCAAAGCCTTCAAACGGCCTGAAACTCTCCCCACTCCTCCAGAAAACAGAACCACGAGTCTTGTTCTCGGGGTCGTTCTTCAAGACGCGACTCGCGGCACTCACTTTACCATTCCGTTCAGCGGGTGCGGCGGAGCCTTCGGAGCGTGAAGGCGCTCCGGACCCTGGAAGGCTTGGCGGAGCACCCCCTGGAGGGACCCAGAACAGGTGACCCTGGGTGCAGCGGGATGGAATGGCAGCCCGGAGTCTGGGGGTCAGCATGGGGGAAGGAAGAGGCTGGAGGTCTCAGGTGATCGCTTTTGGACGGGGACTTGTTTCGAGGCTCTGGCACTATAAAGGTGAGGAGAAAGAGAGCTGGTGGGCCTCCAGAGATCTAGATGAGGCAGGCGGCAGCGTCTTCTTAGGCTCCTTCGACGGCGACACTTCTTTGTATGTGTTGTCCACACGAATCCTTTGGGGGTCTCGTTAAAATGCAGATTCTGATTCGTAGGTCTGAGGTGGGGCCCTCACAGTCTGCGTTTGTAACAAGCTCCCACATGCTTCTGCTGCCTCTGCTGTTCCATGGACCACACTTACAGGGCAGGCCCTGCAGAAGTCCTTATTGTTCAACAGTTCAAAAACCTTAGAAAAAGTGGGAGATTGAGAGAGTTGGTCCTAACACTTTACAATCCCACCTCCACCCCAATCACACACATTAAAACGACTGCTACTCATTTAGTAGCGAAATGTACTTTTCTTACTACCACTTACTAGTCAAATACATCATCTAATAGTAGAGCTCCCTTTATGGGCTTGCGACCAGTATTTGTTTAATGCCTTGCTGTCATTGTCAAATTTGTTAATTTTCGAATAAGAGGCTGTGCGTTTTCATTTTGCACTGGACCCCACAGATTATGTAGCTGATACTAATAGTCATCAAGGCAGAGAAAAGGATCCATTTGTTCTAACAGGGTTCAGAGCTGGTGGGTGGGTAATGGAGGGTGAAGGTTTATTAAGCAGAGACTAACCAGATGTTGCAGTTCATCCCATCTTTCTCAACTTCTCTTGGATTATTTCAAGAGGTAAGCCTGAGTATAACCTCATTTATACACAGTATGCCAGTATTTACTGTTTATTCATATTAACAATAAACAATTTATTAAGAACTTAATTATTAACAAACAATACAATTAAGTTTGATGTCATAATAGTTTGTAAATCAGGTGACAAAATGTGTGTAATTTCCAAAGGATTTGCAGAGTCCTTTTCAGTATCTCAAAGTTTTGCTTAGTTAAGATCTAAAGTGAGCTGGACATTGCTTGGTTTGGCTGCTTTTATAGCTCAAATGCAAAGCTGGAAAACAAAAAGTGGCCAAATTTTGTAGTTGTTCCAGGGGTATTGTTTTACAAAGCCTCAGCTAGATGCCAGCCCTGGTCAGATTCCCTCTGCTCTTATCATTCCCACATCCCTGCAAGGTGACTTTCACTAAAAGAGGGATAGAGCAGTTTTTTGCTATTGAAAAACACTGAAGAAATGTAGGGCCAGCATCAGTGTTTGCTCCATGAATAATTCTTGCCCCAAACCCATGGACTCCAGGTATGTGCACTTTTCTAGGGAAAAAAAAGGAAACACAGTAAAGAAAAAAATTGGACTTTAATTATGGATATGACTTTGTTCTGCAGAGGGAGAATAAGTCTGAGAAATGGAATTTCATTGGTGGGTTTAGCAGGGAAAGGAGAGCCGCTATGTTTTTTGTACCATGAACAGCCTTCCAGAAATGGCAAAGTGAGTTTGCTCTGGTGTTAGGGAGAGCCAGTAAAGAAGCTGCTTTTCCATGGCCAATGTGGTCACTCTGGGGGCTCTGGCATGGCTGTGGTGTGGCAGTACCTGGTTTGGGACTCAGAAATGGGACATAACCATAGGTCCTGGTGCCTTCACTATTCACATGAAACTGACAAATACATTTTTCCATTTTGCTCTCTGACAGTGTGGCAAGTCACTTTTCAAATACTTGCTACAAACTGGGAAGAACACCATTCAATTAAAAAGGGGGGGGAGGGAATGTGTTTCTGTGATGTTAATAACTTCAAACATAGAAAGGAGAGATTCTACCTTTAGTAAAAAACTTGGGAGCCAGTTTTTATGCCTGACTGAGAAAGGCCTTCACTACCTCAAGAAGAGAAAAACATTTTTCTTTTAGATCTTTTAAAAATGTTTATGGTTTTAAAGATATGTGGGTTTTAAATTCACATGGAACTTATTTTGGGGTCATGGTATGAGATGGAGGATACTGGAAGTTAAGAAATAGGCTAAATATTTGGGGAAAATTATCAGAAAATAAATTCCCTCAATCAAGTAAGATTCTATGAATACTGTTCCATTTTATAAATCTACCTAATTAATTAATGAGTTGATTCCATGTTTTTAAAATTGAGGTATAACTTATTTATAATAACATTCACTCCTTTTAGAAGATAGAGAAGAATTCCATCGCTCCAAAAAAATTCCTTATTGACCCTTTGTAGTTAGTCAATCCCTCCCATAATTCTCAGTCCCTAACAACCACTGATTTGTTTTCCGTCCCTATAAATTTGTCTTTTTCGGAATTTCCTCTGAATAGATTCATACAGGATAAAGCTTTCCAAGTCTGGCTTCTTTCATCTTGCACAATGCATCTGAGATTCATCCCTGTTATTGGGTGAATCAATAATTTGTTCATTTTTCATTGCTGAATAATATTTCATGGTTTGTTTATCACTCACCAATTTTTGGTGATTATGAATAGGGCCAATATAAACATTCACATACAGATTTTTGTGTGAACATAAACTGTTTCATTTTACTCAGGTAAATAACCAGAACTAGAATTGCCTATATTGTGTGATAAATTTAACTTTACAAGAACTGCCAAACTTTTCCCAGGTGGTTGCACTACTTTACTTGAGTTATACAAAGTTGAATTAGTAATTTTTTTGAAAAGCAGATGTTTTACATTTTTATAAAGTCTAATTTATCAGGTTATTTTTCTTCTATTGATAAACCTGTTTAAGTAACCTGTGAGATCAATCTTTGTTTACCTCACATTTTTCAAGATATTCTCCTGTACTTTTTTTTTTTTTTGGCATTTTATATTGGGTTGGCCAACAAGTTCGTTTAGTTTTTTTCCATAAAAATAAAAGATGCATTTTTCATTTTCAAGAATAACTGTATTGATTTGGATATTTTGAGCATGTCGGCTATCTCCCCAGTGGTATAATATTGATTTTCTCAATTAACATCTTGATTTGATTGCTATCAACTTCAAGTAGTCTTCCCAACTGAGGAGCATTGTCCAGTGAGAAATCTTCAGCATGAAACTTCACAAACCACTTTTGACATGTTCAATTAGTCACAGCACCTTCTCCACACACTGCCCAAATCTTCTTTTGAATTTCAGTTACATTTTTACCTTTCTTAAAATAATAAAGCATAATATGCCAAAATGTATATTTTTCTTCCATCTTCAATATTAAAATGGCTACACAAAAATTCACCAATTCTGGTAAGTTTTTTTAATGCAAACCGATATGACAGCTGTCACAATACAGTCTAATAAAATTGTTTCAAATGAAGTTCAAGACAACTAAGCACTACTAGAGTCATCTTACGGAAAAAAAAACAAACGATCTTTTTGGCCAACCCAATAGTTTTATCAGTTATGTGGGTTTATGACTTCATTTTGAATTAAATTTTTTAGGTCAAAGTTCACTTTTGTTCTATATAGATAACCAGTTGTTCCAACACTATTTGTTGAAAAGACTGTACTTCCCCCCATTGTATCCTCTTGGCCCTTTTGTCAAAAATTAATAGACTGTATAAGTATGGGTTTATTTTTGAACTCTATTTTGTTCCATTGATCTGTATGTTTCGTGTATGTCCATCCTTATGCTAATACCACATTTTAGGTGTTACACATTCTTATGATGTGAATTCCTAGATTGCTTTGTTTATGTAAGTTTTATTGCTTTTAGAAATTGTATCCTTTTCCCATTTCATTTCATAATTACTATACTACTGTATAGAAAGGCTAACTTTTTTGTATATTTATCACATTCAAGGCATGTTGCTGAACTTTTGTTAGCTCTCATAATTTTCCAGTCGATTTTCTTAGATTTTCAAGGTAGACATTCAAACTGTCTGCAAATGGCAATAACTTAGGAACCCTCTCCCTCAATGATTTTTCCTCATTTTGTTTACTTGCCTTAGTGGCTAGGTTTCCCTGTAGGGGAGTTATTTGGGTGGGAATGCTTCTAATAGTGTACTACTAGGTATTAATTATGCTTGCTGTAGAATTGGTAGTTTCCCTTATTACCTCCAGGAGGTTTCTTTCCATTTTTAGCTTCAAATATCTAAAGTTTCATTTTAAAATTTCTGCTCTGCTTGGGATTTTTTTTTCTCATTGAAAAGTCTAACAGTTTAGAGGTGAGTCAGTCTTTCCAGCTTTGGATGGTCATATTTTAATCTCCCTTGGGGAGAAGATAGTGTAGCATAAGTCAATTCATTTTATTTAGATTATGAAGAAACTACCCTTAGAGCTTTTTAATAATATTTTAAATTTGGGCCCTGGCTGGTGTGGCTCAGTGGATTGGGTGCCAGACTGTGAAGCAAAGGGTCACTGGTTCAATTCCCAGTCAGGGCTTATGCCTGGATTGCCAGCCTGGTGGTGGTAGGGTGTGTGCAAGAGGCAGCCACACATTGATGTTTCTCTCCCTCTTTCCCTTCCCTCCCCCTCTCTCAAAAATAAATAAATAAATAAATAAATAAATAAATAAATAAAACCTTTAGATTTGGGGGGATGCCAGGTACAATAAGGATGAAAAAGACACTTTATAACCTACTTATCCATAAATAAGATAGCTTTTTGTATTGTTTGTCAAACTTTCTGGTCCCACTATTCATAATGAGAAGTATATTTTAAATTTCAATCCAGTATGAACATAGGTAGATATAATTGAAACAGCACTTCATAAACTGTTATGAATCTCACAAAGTATGTACTTTTTCTTTGTGTAGTGTATGCTAATATTTGCAATTCTCTTCCATCTGTTCTATTTCATTTTCAAATGATAATTATAACCCTCTAAATTGATTTGACCACTCCTTCATAAAACATTGTTTTATAAAAACTGTTGATTTAGTTTTTAGGCCCAAACTGCTGAACTATGTCCAGTACAAATTCATTTTACCTCACATCTTGCTATGATGCAAAGGAGTTCAATTATAACACCCTCAGATAACCAAGCTATCCACATTTTTCTATTGAATTGCTGTATAGCCTCTAAACTAGTCTGCCAGCATCCACCCTTGACCCCAGGAATAGCCAGTAAATGTAGTCTTGTAAACTCACAGCTCAAAACCCATTAATAATCTCTACCACACTTAGAATAAATTCCCGGATCTCCACTGTAGCCTCTGAGGCACTATAAGGCCTTTACCCCTCAGCTTCTCACACTTCCTCAAACACACCAGTCCCCTTGCTCTTCCTCACCCAAGCCAAGCATTTGCTTCCCAGCCTTTGCACCATTTCACCAGGTGTTCATATAGCTTGTCCCCTCATTTAATTTGAACCTTCTCTAGCCCTCATTCTAAAATGGCATTAGTCACCTACCACTGTAAATGTCCATCCTCTCATCCAGTTTTTGTACCACTATTATCTGTGGTTACATATTATTTGTTTACTGATTCCATGTCTTCCCCACCTCCCCTGTGCTAGACTATAAGTTCCAAGAGGGCAAGGACTTTGTGTATTGTAGTCAATGTTTATTATATTCTCAGTATTGACAACAGTGGGGCATAGTAGGTGATCAATAAATATTTGTCGAATGCATGAATGGTGCATGTAGAATCTAGAAAAATCAGGCACTAATCTGAAGACAAATCCAATGTACTCTGCCTTTCTGTTCAATTTTAATGTGAAAACTTCTTTAGATTTAGCATGGAGTATATTTTAATGTAAGTAGTTCACTAATCAACAGACATCTGGTATCCACTGTTTCTGACTCTCTGATAATGTAATAAAAGATAGCTAATAGCTAATATTTATTAAGCAGGCACTGCTCTTACTGCTTTCTATGTTAACTCATTTAATCCTCTCAACCTCTTGAGACACATTTTACAGATGAGGAAGGAAAATGAGGCACAGAGAGGTTAAATAGCTTGTCTAAGGTCATACAAAAGGTAAGTAGGGGATCTGGGGTTTAAACACAGACCACCTGATTTCATAGTCTGTGTTCTTAACCACAATGCTCATAGCAACAAACAGTATACACAATTCCTGACCTTCATAAACATGTAATGTTTATAGCCTTTGTTCCTTTAGTATAGCGGTTCTCAACCAGGACTGATTTTGCCCCCTACCCGACCTCGAGGAACATTTGGCAATGTTTGGAGATATTTTTGGTTATCATGACTGGCAGGGGCAGGGGTGCTACTGGTATCTATTGGGTAGAGACCAAGGGTGTTGCTATACATCTTATAATGCAGAGGACTTCCTCTCTTGCTCCTTTATTCCCCAACAAATAATTATCTGACTCAAAGGTCCATATTGCTGAGGTTGAGAAACCCTGCCTTAGCACAGCAGTTCTGAAAGCTCATTCAAATCACTTGGGGAGTTTTCAGAATAAATACTGATATCTAGGTCCAGTTTCTGACCTTAATAAATCTCAAGTGGGTCTTCAGTATTAACTACCATGCTTGCACAGTGAGTTTGCATTTCTACTCTCCCAAACAGCTGTTTTACATCTTTTATTTCCTCTGTCACTCCTACATCAGCTGCTCATTAGACAGCAATCTCCTCGTAGTCTCACCACCCAAGCCCCTAACATGCCTGTATTTGTACAAACACTTGTGATACCCCCCACTGTTACTGTGAAACTGAGAATGGTCCATCCCCAATGTGTCAAAGACTGGCTTCTTTTCCAGTCTCTCAACTTATTCTTTTAAAATCATTGTTTAAAACTTTTTATTTGGAAATTTCAAACTTTAAAAATAAGTTGCAAAAATTAAAATGGTACAGAGAATACCCATATAGCCTTTTATACAGATTCATCTATTGCTAACATTTTACCCTATTTGCTTTATCATTTGCACAGATAGGCATGCATATTTTTTTTCTGAACCATATGAGGATAAGGTTACATGCATCATGGCTTTTACTCCTAAGCACTTCAGTATGGATTTCCTAAGAATAAGAATATTTTCTTACATAACTGCAGTACTATTATCAACTATAGTAACTGTTATCTAATCTGCTCTTTGTGTTCCAATTTTGACAGTAAACGAGATAGCATCCTTTACAATAGTTTTACTTTTAGTACAGAATCTGGTCTAGGGTTGTTATGGCATTTAGTTGTCAGGTCTCTTAGCCTCTTTTGGCCTGCAACATTTCCACAGCCTTTATTTGCCTTGTATGACATTGACGTTGTGGAGGAGGAAACGATTTCCCCTCTACTCTTCTAGGGTCTTGGTTGAGACCTCTTTGTAATAAAAGATGGATTAAGGAGAGAAAAACAAGCAAGTTTCATAACATGAATACCTCCTGTATGCATGGGAGAGACCCAGAAAAACTGAATAACTCCCCAAAATGGCTTAAGCCACCACCTTAAATAGCATCCCCAGGTAAAGACAAAAGAAGATGTTGGGAGTAGTTATGGGAGGTGACAAGGGTAAGGTTGTTATTAGATTTAGGTGAGTGTCTTATCCATTGATAAGAGTTTCCAGAGATTTAGAGTCACACTCTTACATATGGAGATTTCTCTTATTAATGTAAATGTGTCTTACAAGAGGGTAATTTCTCAGTTTTTAGAGCTTCTCCTAGGTCTTACTTCTTAAAAAGAATCAACCCCAAGGTAATCCTTATGCCACATAGGTATATTTTGTGATGTCATATTCTGCTCCCCCTAATAGAATGCTTTAAATATATTCCTAATTGTCTTCAAAGTTGCTGATCATTTTCTCCTCTGAATGCAGTTAGGATTAGTAGACAATTTTGTACATGCACATCTGTCTATATACAGCGTTGAGGCTTTTTATTCATAACTTCAATTAATTTTTAGCATTGGTTTTCTATGTTTTCCCCTAAGAATCTGTTTCTATGCTCATTTATTCCTTTACCAACTACATATATAAAAATGTCTTTTTAAAATATCTTAAGAGTTTTACCAAGGGGGAAAAAAGGAGGGGAACAAAATCAATGGAGGTTCTTGAAAAACTCAAGCACACTTTATTTTGCTGTGATTAAACAAACCCAGGTAGACAGGTTGACACTATCATTAGCTTACTCCATTCAGCAAATCTGAAGTTAATTTGACAAACTGGTTAGAGCAAATAGCCTAAAATCAAGCAAATATCTACCATTTGGTTTTGGTAGGAGACATTTGCTGAATGTACTCTGTGCTGAGAGCCCCTAAAGTATCTACAGCAGTGCCTTTAAAATATACAAACCAAATAGATAACACAGGGAATTTTGTTAAAATAAAGATGTAGATTCTGTAGCTCTTGGGTGAGGGAGGACATTTCTGCTGTTTGGGGCCACACCTTGAATAGGGAAGCTTGAGAGCACAGCTGGGGATTACCTGAAACCTTTTGTCAGTTACCCATTTATGGATGATAAACATCTCTGCCCAAGTGCCTTTCTGGGCTTGTCCTCCCAGCCCTAGCCTGAAGAAAAGAGTGGGGCAGGGCAGGCATGAAACAACCCTTTTCTTGCCTGGCTTCAATATTTCATACTTCCTTATTCATTCCAGAGAGACTGGGTATTCATTTCAACAGCCCTGACCCTGACCACTTGAGTACACACCAGCCCCCTTCCAGCCACTCGCTGCGCATTTTTCTGCCAGAGAGCCTGCTCTGTCTGCCCATGTGGTAGACTAGGAGTGCCAGGGAATTAACACTGCCCTCCCCTCCCCACCCAACTTGGGCAACAGCCTTACTGAAAGTTGCCCTAGTGAAAGTTGGTAGATAAACAGCCCAGTTCCCCTACCCTCGAGTGAGCAGGATAACTCTGAGATGGAATGATGGGTGTTCTACACACAGTCCCAGGACTGACCTTTAGTTGCCCCAATTGGTAACTGGCTTGATAACACATCTGTGTATATTAGTTGCCTTCCTGCCCCTGTCTCATTTCCCCATTCTCCTGTTTCCTGGGATCACATCCTAAGTAAACCTTTTGCTTTTGAATCCTTGCCTAAGAGTTACCTTCTGGAGGAACCAAAGCTGTAGCAGTTTGAAGCCAACAGTCAGGAAGTACTTTTGTTTCTTTTAATAAAACCCCATTGCAAGAAAACAACAGGGAGCTCCACAGGGGTTTGTTGCAGGGTGGGGGCAGGGGAATTGTCTAGTTATTTTGTTGGCATGACACCAACCATTTGGATGGCTGGAAAGAAGCCCGATTATGGACAGCATGCTTCCGTGTCCCTAGGTATTTGGGGATCATGTCAACAGAGCTGATATTCTGGGCTCCCCAGCAGAGCTGATTCTGGTTGTCTCTGAGTTCTGCCTCACAGCCCTTGACCTCATCTCGTGGCCCCTGTGAACTTCACCCTGGCTGTATCCTACTTCCATGTTCCTCTCCTTAGGCCTCCCTCCTTGGGGTGTCTCTATTGTGGGCTCTCTGCCTATCCCCTTGGTACAAGTAGTCTTTTCACGGACCTTTATTGTATGGAGTCTCCTGACATTATGTTTCCACAACATATCCACACGTTTTCCAAGTTTTCCATAAATGGTCAATGCTCTTCCTAGCTATGTCTTCAACTTGTCCCCTTCCTCCTGCATTCTGCCCCAGACTGGAAGTGGATCCAAACCTTCACGTAATTTAAGCCTCTCAGGGTATTTTAGAGTTGTATGCATCCAGATGGGGATTCTTAGATCTTCTGTATGCTCAGAAGTATTCGATAATCCAACCTTCTCCCCTCAAGACCTTGTACACAGAATTCTCCTTTCTGTGGTTCCTCACATATTTGGAACCCACACTAGGCAGTGATGCTTGGGAAGGTGGCCTGAACTGGAACTGTGGACTGAATTTCTCACAATTGCACTATACGTCTGCCAGGGTGTGCTGCCCACCGGGCTGAACACCCATGTTTTTGTTTGGGTCTCTTGGGGTTCCTAATTAGAGACCCTTGATCCTTTGGATTTCATATTTTAAAGGTACATGCTATATTAACCAGGCTAGCTTTAATGTAAACATCTGTGAAAACATTAAGGATGGATGACTAGGTGACTGCTTCCCTGTGACTTTGGGCTCTCTTCCTGGCTTGCATGCTGCTACCTTCTTGCTGTGTCCTCAAATGATAGAGAGACGGGGGAGAGAGAAGGAGTAATGGATGGAGGGAAGCGGGAGAGAATTTGAGAGATAGATCTTTCTCTTCTTATAAGGCCACCATCCTATTGGATTAGAGCCCCACCCTTATTGCCTCCTGTAACCTTAATTGCCTACTAAAACCCTTTCTTCAGAGACAATCACATGGGAGGTTAGGGCTTCATCATATGAATTTTGAACCCACACCAGGCAGGGTTTGTTCATAACAATAAGTTTGCCCAGCTTCTGCCTCCCCCCCCCAAGCATTTCAACAATTCATGTAGCTGAATACTGAAAATCCACAATTAGAGATCCATTTATTTGGTTAAAGGAGTTGTTAAAATGTAAATGGGCACAGATTTTGGTTGATGGGCTTCTACATGAGGTCTTCTCCTGAGAGCAGGTAAGGGTTCAAAAAGCATGAGGTCACTGGGCACCTATAGATTGAGAATGGGCCCCACCTAGGGGAGAAAAAGGATACTAAGATGGAAGTCAGTTTTCTGCAAGCAATATCTGTTTGTCAACTTTTCCAAGACGTGTTCAAGTCCTCAGAATCATTTTCTTATCTTTTTTCTTTGCAAAAATAACCCTTAAAATTAAAGAATTGAGTACTTAACCTTGTTTTCTTGGATCTATGAACAATTTTAAAGACAAGACATTGTCTTTTAATGGGGGCATCAATTGATTCTATACAAAGGGAAGGTGGAAGTACAACTTCTCATTGGTTTATCCAGCCTTCTATCAGCATAAACTTTTTATTAGCCAGCAAATTATGTATAATGACAACAGATGTTTGCAGTAAAGATTCTTATGTGCTGTTGAAGCCTAAAATAGTTTTCAAATCATCAAATACTAAACTATGTATGGGATAATTTTCACATTAACTGTGATTTTGATAAAGTCTTGGTTCCTGTTTGTTGCTAAAAGGTAATCCTTTATCAGCGAGGATATGTCTATTTCAATACTTTATCTCCTCCTTTGCTAGCATCAGAATGGTAAAGTGAGCTCTTCTTGTGGCTAATTATTACTGGGATTAGCTGCTTGTGGATAATTGGTTCAGGTAATCAAAACACTATCAGTCAGGCACTTAGCTTTGACCATTATGTGACCTTTGCTCATAGGGGGACCCACTTAGGGTGGGTCAGTAATGATTCAGTTCTGCTGAGGAAAGTACATGGAATTCCATCTCCTTTGAACTTGCTCCATCAATGGTGTCATCTAGAGGCCCTCAATCCTGGCTATACATTAGTTTAAAAAGGTGCACAGAGGTAAGCACTATCTTGAAATTGGTGTTTACCTTTTCAGGCATTTTTTATACTTATTCTACATGTGAATATATCCCTAAGTAAGAGAGAATGCTACCTGCATGCTTTTAAACTTTATATGATTGTTTTTTTACTCATATTCTTTTGCAACTTTCATTTTCAATCAGTTATTTTTGAGATTTATCCTTGTTGCTACATGTAGCTCTAGCTCAATTCTTTTTCTTTGCTCTGCAGTATTTCATTACATAAATATATAACATATTTATACATTCTTCTATTGGTGGGTCATTTAAGTTGTTTCAGATTTTGGTATTCAAAATGAAGCTGCTATGAACAGCCTTGAACATGTTTCCTTGTACTACTATATGAATGTTTCTTTAGGGATTATATCTAGGAATAGAAGTATTGGGTAGCAGGGTATATGCCTCTTCAACTGTACTAGGTGTCGCCGGATTACTTTCCTAAGGAACAGTATAAAGCACTTCCTATTGCTCAGCATCCTTGCCAACACTTAGCATAGTCAGACTTTTGAATATAGCTATGATAATAGGTATGATATTGTATCTCTTTTAGTTTTGACTTGCATTTCTGAGTACCAATATTCATTGGCTATTTAAATTTCATCTTTGTGAAATTTTAGTTTGAGTTTTTTTGTCCATTTTTTATCAGATTGTATTTTTTATTGATTTGTAGATGTTCTTTATATGCTCTAGATACTAAGTTTTAGTGATATATGTTGTCGATAATGTCTCCCAGTTTGTGGCTTATTTTCCCCCTTTTTATGGTATCTTCTGGTAAAATTCTTACTTTAAAGGTAGTCAAATTTCTTTCTTTTTTCTTTCATGTTTTGCACTTTTTGTATTTCTATTCTAAAGATATAAAGATGTTCTTCTATATTTTCTCCTAAAGTTTTAAATGTTGGCTTTTAAAATAATTTTAGTCTAATTGGAATTGAGGGAGGAATCTGTGTGTACATTGTTTTTCCATGTAGAAAATCAGTTGTCCCAGCATCACCTGTTGAAGAGTTGATTCTTGCCTTCCTAAACTGCATCTACTCTGGCACCTCCTTTGCTATATGTGTCCATATATGTATGAATGTGTCTCCAGGCTCACTCACATTTGGCTTCCTGGCATATTTGTCTAACCCTGAGTGAATACTACACTTGATTGCTATAGCTTTCTAATGAGTCTTGGTGCTGGTAGGTCAAGCCATCACTTCTTGTTCTTTGTCAAATTGTCTTGGCCACTTGCTTTTACATACATACTGTAGAATTACCATAAAGTTCCATGAAGAACCTCATTAATATTTTCAATGAAATTGCCTTGAATTTGTAGCATCATACATTTTCTTTCCAAAATTACTTATACATAGGTATCTCATTTGTGTCTCACTAACAAAATGGAAGGTAGGTTAAATGCCTTACCCACAGCTCACAAAGCTAGTTAGTCAATAGCAGAGTCAGATCTTTTATTTTTTAAACCTTTTTTATCCCATTTTCTTTGCTTGAGAAATAATTCACATACCGTAAAATTCACCTTTATAAAGTGTACAAGTCAATGGCTTTTAGTATATTCATGGGGTTGTATAACCATCACCACTATCTAATTCCAGAACATTTTCATCACCTCAAAGAGAAGCCCTGCACTCCTTAGCAGTCACTGCCTATGTCTCTTACTTTACCCTTCCTCCAGCCCCTGGCAACCGCTAGTCTACTTTCTGTATCTATAGAGTTGCCTATTCTGTACATTTTATATAAATGGAATCATGTGACATGTGGCCTTCTGTGTCTGGCTTCTTTCACTTAGCATCATGTTTTCAAGTGTATTCCATGTGATGATCCAGAAATTCATTCCTTTTTCTTTTCTTCATTTTCATTCGATTCCTTTTCCTTCATTCCTTCAGTCCTTTAGTCAAGTCTTTTGACTCTAAGTCCAGTGGTCTTTCCACAGTTACATATTAAATCAGTCAGTAAGTAGATATTTGTTCTCAAGAAGCTAAGGATGAAATGAAATTATTACTCATGAGCCTAACAATGAAGTTCTCCAGCCTCACTTGCTGTTGGCATACAGTAGGCACTTGAACATTGATCTGAGTGTACCACATTAGAGGATCAGCATCTGAATTCTTCAAAAGAATCTTGTCAAGCTTTCACTAAGCACTCTGTCTGAAAAGCTGAATATTGTTTAGGTTGTCAGGTGTGCATTAGATGTACACACTTGCTTTTGTAGAATGAAGTAGTGTTTTCTGTGAAAATCAGGTAACATCAGTTAAATGTGATATATAGATCTTGGTTTGAAAGAGTTATATAAAGCACCTTATATAAAGAACCTCTCTATCTTTTTAATTCTTACCTAAGACATGCTTACTGATTTCAGAGAGAGGGAAAGGGAGGGAGAGAGACGGCGAGAAACATTGATGTGCAAGACAGACATCAATTGGTTGCCTCTTATACATGCCCAACTGGGGTTAAAACCCGAATCCTAGGCATGTGCCCTGACCGAGAATTGAACCTGCAACCTTTTGGTTTATGGGACAATGCCCAGCCCACTGAGCCACATTGGCCAGGGCAAGAACCTTTGTCTCTTTAGAAAAGTTCCTATTCAGTTAAGCCAGCCATTTTCAACTGGTGTGCTGCAAGAACTTTTAAAACATGCAATACTTGACTAGTTAGTAAGGGGCAATGACCTCTTTTCCCTTAGATGGTAAAACTAAAAAAATGACAACAGCCAACACAACTGTAGCTGTCCAGTATGAATGAATCAAAATTGTACCTATTTTTTTTGTCAAATCAGAAAAAAAATATTTTTGGTGTGTCATAGAATTTTAGTAATTAGTTTATGTGTGCCTGCCATGAGAAGAAAAAGGTAGAAAATCACCAAGTTAAGGAATATCGTGCTGTTAATTTTAACCATGAGCTTGAATTGAACTATGCAGAAAAATTAGAATGACTGACACTATGATTTACCAAGCCCTGAACTAAATTACACACACACACACACACACACACACACACACACACACACACACACACACATTTTTTTTCCCTGCAAAGCCTGCTGAATCCATTTCAATCCACTTCCCAGACCATTCCTAGTGAACAACTGAACCCGAATTTGCTAGGGTTGGGATGAGGAAGGATTAAACACATGAACACAGTCATAATTAGTCAATCTGGGACAAGCCTCAAGCTATTTTGTTAGCTAAACCTAAATCAAGTCATTAATTCCTTTAGATTTTAACCAGCTATTTTGGAAATCATTTTGTAAGGCTTTCGTTCAGAACCCACAAAATTGGTTTTGGAAATAATCCTTTTCCCTTTGCCTACAAGGAATCACAAAGCTGAATATGAGTTCATTTGCAGTAGTTTTTCTTCCCCTAGGTTTTCAGATGTCATTCTGTTTGTTTCTCCCTCCACTTTTTTTACTGGCCATGGATTTGCCCTTCTTTCCCAATAGTATGTCCAACTTCTTCAAAAATTTTCCATTCATTTATCCATACATTCTTTCAACAAATATTTATAAAGTCCCTACTATCTGCCAGGCATTCTTGAAGGCACTGGGGACTCAACAGTGAAACAAACAGACAAGCTTATTTTCTAGTGGAGGAAGCAAATAATAAATAAGTAAAATATGCATTATGTTAGGTGGTGATTAGAGCTATCTGTGGAGGAAAATGAATCAGAAAAGAAACACAGGAAGCATGAGGGGTTCCAATTTTACATAGCATTTCTTTAGGTCAGTGGCCCTCCACCTGTTTCTGTAAATAAAGTTTTATTGGCACACAACTACACGCATTCATTTACAGATTGTCTGTGACTGCTTTCACACTACAGCAGAAGAGTTGAGTAATTGTGACAGAGACCATATGGTCTGCAAAATCTAAAATATTTACTATTTGGCCTTTTACAGAAAATACTACTTTCATCTCTGCAGAGAAAATGCAGATTTTTACATATGATATTCTTTTTATATAATTAATATTCATGTTGTGATATTCATCCAGCTTTTCAGCTTCCAAAGCATTTTCAGAAACACTGCTTCATCTTAGAGTTGCAGCAGTGCTGTAAGATAGGTCTCCATTTCTTTGTTTTACAGGTGATTGAACCAAGCCTTGGAGAGGTTGACCAGGGTTGCTGACCTGGTGTTTAACTCTAGAAGCTGGTGTTTTTTCCAGCCTAATCTATTCTTGATGATAAATATAATCCAGGTTTTTAGCACCAGGAGCTTCCTAATATATGAAACACAGAAAGGTAATACTGTGTAGGCATCAAGAGTATGGGCTCTGAAGCTTGGCTAAGTTCAAATCTTTGCTCTGCCACTTACCTCTGTGACCTCAGGCAAGTTATTAAACCTCTCTGTGCTATTCCTTGGTGTCCTTTTCTATAAAGCAGTTACAATAGTATGCCTTCTACATAGAGCAATGATATATCCTAGCTTGCCTGAGGCAGCTCTGATTTATGCCTGTTTTCTTTGCATTAATAGTGTCTCATTTAACTTTCAGGTATGCTGGTCTGGACATTAAATATGTGCCCTAGCTAGGGTTGTTGCAGGGTTCGATTTAGTACAGATAAAACACTAAGAATTCTGACCAACCACAGCCTGCATTTACTAGACATTGGCTGTCATTTCTTATCTTAAAGCCATGCCAATCTATCACTTAATTTTCTTATGACTTGTTGCTTGGTTTCATTAAGTCCAGACTGATTCCTGTCTGAAGTGATTTTTTGGTGTCTGGGTAAATAGGCCATCAAGGATCCTTCGTGCAGGGAGCAGTGTCTTCTGCCTGCAGTTCTTATCCCCTAGAGAACCTCCTGGTTCACTCCCTGATCTCCTTCAGCAGGTCTTGGCTCAAATGCCCTCTTCTCATGATGATTTCACAGGTCATTTCTCAAAAATCGCCACCCCCTCCCATGCACAGTTTATATCCACTTCCCTGCTTTAGTTTTGTACTCAATACTTGTTAGTAATAACACAGGTTCTTTTTTTTAATAGTGCACCTTTTTTATTACAAAACCTCTTATTAAAAAATCATAAACACAGCTTCTATTGCATAGCTAATAATGTTTTTATTTTTATTTATTTTTTCTAATAATGTTTTAGTATAGTTTTGTTTTGCTGTTACTTGGATAGATAAAAACCACAAAATTCACTATGACTGTAAGATGTATTTTTCTCACTTTAAAAATAATGTATTTTTATCATTAAAATTGTAGAAATTATAGAAAACCACAATGAAATAAATATAATTCACCCATAAACCCATCCACACCCCCAGACTTGGCATTTTGAGGTGTATTAAGAAAGTAACTTTACACCAGCTCTAGAGGGAATGTATTTTCTGGCTTAATCATATAAGTTTAACTCAAAAGCTTATAAGCAAATGAAGATTTACTCTGTTCTCTAAGTATTATAATTTTAATTCCACCTTTTTCCTCCACATTTTCATCTGAAATTGGTCTGACAGGAAATATTAAAGCACTGGTCCAGCCTAGTCCCATCTTTAGAAGTAAAGAAAAATTGTGGAAGAGCAGCTGAGTAAAAAGGAACGCTACCCCACTTGGAGTTAAGGTTTCCTGGCATGTTCGCAAAGCCTGACTCCTGAACATCTTAACATAGAAATGACCGTGTAGTGAGACTTCCTATTTCCTGATTTTCTTTATAATATAGAGGAAATTACACATTCTTTTTGTGTCACTGTCTCGCTAAAGAATGTAATTCAGCTCCTTACATGTTTGTTTCCCATGCCTCTTTCAAACTTATATATTTGTCCATTTACATTTTTATTTGTTTGAGTGCCCCACTGGCATGTATGTTCCAAAAGGGCACAGTTGTATCTGTCTTGCTCACCAATGTGTTCCTAGCTCCTCACATAGTACCTGGCACCTGGTACTTACTTATCAAATATTTGTTGAATGGGAAGGTGCCTGAGCATGGCAGGCACATTCACCCTCTGTGCAGTGGGACTGCCCTCCATCTGCGCCAGGGTGGGGATGACCAGTGTGCAAGGTTCTTGGCTGTAAGAGAATGAATGCCTAAAAGGTGGTGCTCAAACATCATCCTCACTTTCTCCCCCAAGTCTCATATTCCTTTAACAAATAACAAAGTCCTTAATTCGACCATCCATTTAGTCTAAAGTGCCAATGCCTTTTGAGACAGGAAGCTCATTAGGACCTTCACACTCAGGGATCAAGAATAGATATTAGCTACGTTTTGGGGGGCATTTGTGATAGGGTGGGAATGAAGAGAAGAACACTGGGAAGGGAGGCAGAATAGGGGCTGGGAAAAAGGGGATGGCCAGTGAGGAAAGGGTGCAGAAAGGGCAGTGGGCCCACCACCTACATACACAGTCTCTCTCAAAGAAGCACATTCAATTTTATTCACAACCCAGGCATGTGAAGCAAATAGCAGGACACCTGACACACTTAAGCAGTTAATGATAGTGATAACACTAATAGCTAATACTTTTCTGAGCATGTAGTATGAGCCAAACTCTATGCTGAGCACTTTTCATGTATTTACTACTCCTTCATAAGAATTTTAGGATTCAAATATATGATTATTCCCATATTATGGATATGGAATCTTGAGGTAGAGAGGCATTAAATACCTGTGACTACTTCATCCTGCAACTTGTGATAGGCTAAAATTAAATATTGGTTATTCTTATCATAACTCAGAAAAATATCTCGCTGCCTTGCTACACCTCCCTTTTTTCTGCAATATCTTATGTGTAAAAATGCTTTGCCAATTTTGTCAATGATTTGGCATTATCACAGTAGAATAACTAAAGGTACTTTATAATACTTCTGGAATGTGATTTTTAAAGCAAAGACTTGGAGATAATTATATATTCATTTTTACTTGCATGAGCACACTACCTCTTTATTCAGGCAGGATCATTTTTACATTAAATGCTATTTTTCAATCTATATTTCTAACTATAATACTAATGATTACTATCTATTGAGCATTTGCTATGTGCCAGGAATTACTTTAGGCATATTATATATATTGATATATTTATGTGTCCGAATAACTGAGAGATGGACACTACCAATATTATCTCCATTTTACAGATGAAGAAACTGAGGCACGCAGAGAGACTGAGTTACTTGCCCGAGGTTTTAGGAGCAAATGGCAGAGCCAGAATTCAAAGGCAGGGATTCATGCCTGTTGAAACGTTCTGCCATTTGCTCCATGAATGGGCACAGTAACCTTTCTTTCCTATGGTTTACATTTATCAACAATTCACGAATTAGGAAGTTACAGAATATTCCTTTCTGAGGAACCTCACTAGCTGTAACCCAACTTTGCCATTTTGGTCCATTTGTTTTCAACCCAACCCTTTCCAATGAGAAGCCAAGAAACCAGTTAAAAGATTCTGTTTTATGTTCACCCTGCACTTTTTTCTATAAAAATTTTCATCATCCCTGAGATTAACCTGTGTGACTGTTATACTTCAGATGAGAGAAATAATGTTACTATTTTCCCACACTAGTTGGAACACTTCCGTTTGGGAAAAATCATTTAAAAAATACTGCAAAGCCACCCATGCTGCATCAGTGCTGGAGGGAGTCATTTGGGAAAAGGCAGAGTCCAGACACTTGTGGGAGGTACGATTTTTGTGGGCTGTTTGTGTGTCCAGTTTTGCAGCCTTCAGAGGACTCCTTTGGGGCTGTCAATGAAAACCATTGAATCTGTCAAGTTGTTGTTTGCCAGGTATCCTGGAAAAACACACTGACAAATCTCAGCACTGGGCGGGTCAAAGAGGATAGTTCTAAAAAAAGAAAATGGATGGTCCTGCTCTGGTGAGGCCAGGACTTGGTGCTGCAGCCAAGTTCCCTGGTGAGAGAGGAGTTTCCACCGTTGGAGGCTTTCCCCACCCTACCTCACACCATTCAGTCTGCGAAAATAACTACTTCCGGTGGAGCCAAGTAGTCATTTGAAGGCAATATTAGCAAAAGGGAAAGGCAATGCTGATGCTTTAAGAGAACATCCTTATGAGGAAGGGAAAAAAAAATAAAACGAGAAGGCCAGTCAACAACTGGGAGATTTTTCTGAATGTAGGAGAGCTGCTTGGAATGTCATTGTCTTTTGGTTTCTAAGGACAAGCTGAGAAAACCCATCATGCAGAAAAAGCCCCTCCTTGGGAGTCTCTTCCTCATCCCTCCACTTTGTCCCCTCTAGCTCACTGCAGGAACCCATGTCAATGTTCCTGTGTTGTTCAGGCCTGACTCCATTGGGCCCTCCTCAGTCATCCATGCCTCCTCACTATCAAAGCTGGCCTGATCAATTAAGTCAAACTCATATGTTAATGACCACAGTAACTGAAATTTGCACTCTTTAATAGGTTCCAATGCCTTAGCAAAATATAAGCCTTGAGAGGTAGTCTTTTAGACATCTATCAAAAATTAAGAACTTCCAGAATAGGAGAGGAGTCCTACTCTACACAAGCTTTAATAGGCTTTCTAGGTCACCATTATCTCCTTCTGTCCCTCTGATGTAGAACATCTTTCTATGTCCTCTGCCTCCTAACCACACAAAAGACAGAATCAGTCACTCCTATCTTTGTGTCATTATAGCAGTGTTCTCATGACCATGAGCACATTTTATAACACCATTCATCCACATGTAGGAGTTGACCAGAGATATTTTTTGCCTTCCCAGAACATATCCCTTTATCCTTTCCCTGTATAAACTGGACTGGCCTCCATTTAGAAAAGAGTCTGTAGAAGCTACAGTTTTCTGTAGATAATGTGACCACTGGGTTTGGGGAACTGAAAGTCACTGGAGATAGCCTGATTGAAATCAGATCAAGAGAAGCTGGGAAGAGAGAAGTAGAGATGCTGAGTATGGCTAACCCCTGAGCATATTCATTTAAGGACTAGTTGCAAGGAAAAAACTTCGTTTCTTTAAAGGATTATTATGGTTTCTCTTCTTCATGGATAAGAGTTCAGAATGGAACATGGTATTGTTTTCTATCCGGGCACCAAAGAGCAGTATTTGTGGTTTAATAATACAAGTGCGAAGAGCATAGGACCAGGTTATCTGTTTTCTAGTTCTCCTCCTTGTTTTATCTCCTCCAATTTATATTCTTCCTGAATCTGCTTTTCATCTTGGTAGGAGGGGAATACAGAGCACCATGTTGTCATCTCTGGTCTTGGTTTTTAATTATCTCTTAGCCTCCGTAGAACAAGCAGGGTCTCTAAATGAAAGTATTGCTGAAAAATTCTAAGACACCAGGCCAATGTGAAATTTCTCCACCTCTCCAGAGACCTCCTGGGCTAGAGCATGGTTCAGGATACGTTTGTGTAGCCCCCAAGGACAGGTGCAGGACAGAGTTTAAAGATGCTGAGTAGGGGGCAAGGCTGGAAGGCAAGAACAGAAAAGAAGGGCCTATGCACCCACCATTGAAGCTTCAGGACTGGTTTCCTGCTCTTCCTATACCAGTCTATGTACCTTCTCTGGCAGCCTAGGAAGTACTTGTCCTCACATTTGGCCTTGCCCTTCCTCCTCCTGCCTTTGACCCTCCTCATCCTCTCCAGGCACTTGGCTCAGAGCTCATATTTTTAAAGCTGGCCTCTTAATTTTACACCCCCCTTTCTGGTTTCTTCACTCTGTACCCCTCTGAAATTAGGCCTTCACCATCTACTATACTGTTCTTTATTGTTGTTTTTGATACCTGACTCATTTTCAAGTTGTCTCTTAGGGACTGGTGTGAGGGGGAAATGGTAGAAATTGATGTTAACACTGTGGAAACTGTATGTGACATGATGGCCAAAAGCATCTTGAGGAAGCATCCCATATACTTGTAGCCTAGCAAAAGTGAAATGCTGGGACTCTGCAGGGGCTGGGATGGGGAGCTGTAGCTTGGACTACTAGGGAAGCTATAGCTATGGTGGGAAGGTATGCTAGACCAGGTGTGGAGAAGTGAGATGAACTGGGTTCTAGGACACACCCAGCCACTTACCAACTCTGAGCTTCACTTGCTTCAGCTAAAATCTAGGTACTGCCTGTCACTCTCTCACTCTTAATATCCAGTGCAGACACAAGACCCAATTCTTCCTTCCAGATACTTCTCAGATATGTCTGTATCACATCACCACCACCACCGTCCTCATCCAAGCTATTGATTTCACCTTAAATAAATACATCATCACTTCCTCACTAATACAGAGCAGAACAAACTATTGACCACAGGCCAAATTCCACCAGCCCAGCTTTTGTTTTTGCAAATAAAGTTGCACTAGCACACAACCATGCCCATTTATTTACATTTTTGTCTATGGCTGTTTTCTTGCTAGTGGGAGAAATGAGTAGTTGCAGCAGAGAACCTACACCCTCAAAGCTAGAAATATTTATTATCTGATCCTTTATAGTAAGTTTGCTGACTCTTGGTGTAAAGGGAAAGCTGATTTGTATAATTATTTTGAATCTTCCACCATTTCTGAACTGTATTCCCATTATATTTCAGTACATTTTCATGTGTGTAACATGACATAAACAAATTTATAGTCACCCTTTCCTTGATTACACCTCTTACTTTAGATTTTTATTTTAATGAATTGCTAAGACCTTTAGAACAATGTTTGAGAACTGAGAGCAAAAATCCCAAGCTGGAACCCCACTTCTCTGTCCTCCTCCAATCCATTTTCCACTCAACAACCAGAACAATCTTGTCGAAATGTGAACACATCACCATTTTTTTAAGATCCTTTTGGTAACTTTTCATTGTTCTCAGAACAAGACACAAATCCTTACCTTGGTCACCAAGCCCCAGTGTGAGCTGAGCCTTGCTTGCTCCTCCAGCCTCATCTCTCAGAGTGCTCCCCCTACCCTTCTGTGTCCTGCCCACTCTGGCCTGTTTTTAGTTCCTTACATGGGGCTGGACTCCCTCCTGCCATTGTGCCTTTGCACATACTGCTTCCTTTATTTGGTGTGGTCTTTTCCTGCCTCTTTGCTGTGGCCCCCTAGGTCAAATCCCATTGCCTTCACCCAGAGATCCACATGTTTTTCTTGGTGGCACTTATCACAGTCACAGTTTTGCATTTATTGCTGTTAATTTTCATATCACATCTTTGTTTCCCCAGTAGACAACAAGCTCCTTGAAGGCAGGACTTATTTCAATTTCCAGTGTATCCCCAGTACCTAGCATAGGGCTAAGAATTTGCCTGGCAGCTACTCTGTAAACATTTGTGTGTCAATTGGGATAATGTGTGAAAGAGCATCTTGTTTACCATGAATCACTGTTCAAGTGGAAGGTTCTTAAGAAAAGATGAAAAGGAGGAAAAGTAATTCTCTTAAACACGGAGGTTCTAGAGATAGTTTTAGAACACAGAAAGATGTTAGATGTTTCAGGGAAAGGAAGGAAGGAGTCTTCCTCTTCTCTGCCAGAAGACTGCCTGGAGAAAGTGACAAAAATCCTAGAAATGTGTTGCAGGTGGTATACTTCTGATTTACACTTGCTTTTTTAAAAGAGATTTTATTTACTTATTTTTAGAGAGAGGGGAAGGAAGGGGGGAGGAGAGAGAGAGAGAGAGAGAGAGAGAGAGAGAGAGAGAGAGAGAGAGAGAGAGAGAGAGAAGCAGCAACGTGTGGTTGCCTCTCACATACCCCCTATGGGGGACCTGGCCCACAACCCAGGCATGTGCCCCAACTGGGAATTGAACCGATGACCCTTTGGTTTACAGGCCCGCACTCAAGCCACTGAGCTACACCTGACTTATACTTGTTAATGGAAACCATTAAAATCTCTGTCCACCTGACATTTTGGTATTCAGTTTCAAAATACATTCACACATTTGCCTAGAGAAGAAGAGAATTTCTCCAGGGAATTCTAAGGGAGAAAAAATGTCCCATTTAAAAATCATTTACAAAATGAACGTTTATTCAACCCTGACACCTAAATTGACCTTTGTAAACATCAATGTTATAACTACAGATGGCAGGTTCCAGGATATGAGGTAAAAGTGGGCTTTTTAAAACTATGAAAAACAGCCCCGGCTGGTGTGGCTCAGTAGTTGAGTGCCAGTCTGTGAACCAAAGGGTCACCAGTTTGATTCCCAGTCAGGGCACATGCCTGGATTGTGGGCCAGGTCCCCAGTGGGGGGAGGCGTGCAAGAGGTAACCACACATTGATGTTTCTCTCCCTCTCTTCCTCCCTCCCTTCCCTTCTCTAAAAAATAAAAAAAAAAATCTTTTAAAGTCTGAAATAACATGATTCAGGAGAAAAGTAATACTTTATTTTATTCAGGGGAATAAAGTACACTCTATATATGGGAGAGGAAGAAAAGCATTTTAAGAAATGAACCTCTTTCTGGCTCCTGAGTCATACTGAGCGATTTGAGGTCATTAGCAAGATGATCCTATTGATTTTCTTTTATTCATGTAGTAAACAAATGGAAATCTAAGCATTTTATCACTCACAGTGGGTTATTTCCTGTAGTTATAAATATAATTTCTGCTCAAATAGCCTGGGCAGGCAGGGCAGTTGTATAAGAGAAGGGGTGTACCCCATAACCTTTGGGCATTTGGCTTGAAAGGTCCATTTTCTTATTATGCTTTCCCTCTGGTGGCAAGGAGCAATGGGTAGAGGGCTTGACTAGAATACACCTCAGTAGTCCATTCAACAGGTCACAGTGTCTAATGACTCTTCCAGGGACATAATCACCAGCAAATGCCTAGAGATGAGGTGCAAACTGCCAAGTGTCCACAATGTGGTCTGCTGGTCCCCTGAAACATCTTGCTGAATTATTTTTTTAGTGGGCTTATAGACCACGTAAGGTCTGCAGAGTCTGCTTATGCAGGCAGAGTATGGGTTAGAAGAAAATGAGGCAGGCTTTGAATTAGAACTAGCCTGGGCTAGTGTCGGATGCCCAATGTTTACTTATAGTTCTTGTAGAAGGATTTCTTTAAGAGGTATGGGGGGAACAAAGGGTAGATGGAGAGGAAGAGTAAGAATGAAGACGGAAGAAAGAAAGAAGCTACATAAGTTAGCTTTTTGTGTGAAACAAATCCCCCCAAATTTAGGAGTTTAAATAAAGCCAAATAGCCAAGTGTCAAATATACAACAAAAACTTAAAGGAAAAATTGACATGGTGGTTGTCTTAAGTACTTGGTGAGACCCATCCTACATGTACAATTGTTTGTTTCTTCCTCATCTGTGTATTTTTTAACCATATTATTTTTCATTATTGAAAATACAATGTCAAAACATAGTTTAAATAGAGGAAAATGCTCAGCATTTGTTGCTACCCAGTGGAAAGAGAAGTTAAGAGTTAATTAGAAAAATATTGGGCATGGAAATTGAGGTTGATTTAAGGTTGCAGTAATTATCTAAATTCAGTTTTCCTGGTGAAGTGTTTTCATACAAATGAAAGAAAAGTTCAACTTGGTATGAATACAGCTTAATGAAAATCAAGCATGTGGATTTTTTTTTGGTGAAATAGCACATTAATGCTCTGAGAAATAATTAATTAGTATGTCCTTGCATATGCATTTACTTTTAAGGTGGTGGTTATTTACACCCTAAAGAAGTCATGCCATTCTGAAACACATTTAGTTCCACCACGTTGGGTGAGGAGCTGTGGTTGCCTCACCCAAAGGGTTGGGTCTGGTGATTAAGGAGTCATTTGAAGGTGGGTTTTTCACCATGTGATCTTTAATAT
>PVKU01006138.1:0-109564 GCA_004027475.1 Anoura caudifer
GTTTTCCTTGCTCCAGATCTAATTTATTGAATATCAAATATTTATGCCAATGCAATTAAAGTGACAACATTGCTCTCCCTTCTCCCTGGCCCCCAGTCCTAAGCGAGCCCAGGCTTGCTGACAGAATGCTTTATCCCATCAACACAGGATAAAAGTTTTGCTAAAGCAAGAGCTTGGAAACCTACTCAGTCCACCAGTTTACGCAGGATTCTCTTTCTTTTTCGTCTTTTGTAGCAGCCACGCGAGGTTAGGGAGCAATGGCTGAGAAGCAGGGGCTGGGGATGAAGAGAAGAGAGAAGGAGGCCTGACTTTGGCTCCTGTTCCCACACCTGCTGTGGCCCTCCGCGTTCAAGGCACCAAAACAGGCGATGCGGTGAGACAAATGGACAAGCCCAACCATCTCCTGGCCTGAGAGGGGCAATTTGGGGCATGTGTAGAAGAGGTTCCAGAAACAGGTCCTTGTAAGTCTTGGCTTTGGGGTCTTCAAGGCTTGAAGGCCACCGAAGATCCTCTCCCCTCCCACCAGACCTAAACTATAGACAGTGTCAGATCTAGCCAAACATAATCCCTCTTTCCCAGATCCCTAGTCACCCAGCAAGAGAGCCTCAGACTGCCGACTCTGGAGTGCGAGCCTTTCCCCATTGCAACACCTCTTAGGTCCCATCAGCACCCCCATCACCACTCCCACGAGTCTCTAGCCCCTTAAGACACATGATTTGACCTCTGCCCCCACAGAGGGGCAACTGGTAGAGATGGGCTAGTGACCAGTTTAAGGGGTATACCCTTTCCCAGGTGTACCCCAAAAACATGAAAAGGAAATTGTGTGTTTTGGGCATATTTGAGGTGGCGCTGTGCCCCCTGGCTGGGATTCTTCCAGGGGCCTTGCTGTCTGCCTACACTTGCCTCTCCCTTCCTGCAATGGAACAAAGGACTTTTCTTGGGTCTGAACTGGGTTTTGAAGGAGAAACAGGCACGCACAACGCTTAGCAGAGGGAACACAGGAGATTGTGTTCGAAGAACTGAAAGTAGATTGATTTTTATTGGAGGCTGAATTGCAAGAGAGTGAGCTCTGGGAATATAAGCATCAAATGAGGTAATCTAGGCATGTTAGAAAATGTCAAGTCCTGGATAAATGTGAATTACTCCCCACGTCACTGCAGTATTGGGGAACCAAATGATATGTTCTATGCATTACAAAAATTGCATTACATAAATTGTCATTGTTAGAAGACATTTGGGAAGATGGATTAAGCTTCAACCATGGAGACAGATCAGAAAAATATATACATTTTCATTTCTTCTGATCCTACCTTTTCAGAACTGTTATGAACTGAGATATTTTGAGAAATATCCTTTCTGTTCTCCTTTTTCAGATGAGCACACTGTACCCAACTTTAACATTGAAATATTCTTGGTTTCCTGTCACTCCAAGCAAGTCGCTCTAGATTGGAAGCTTTGTGATCATTTTTTATGACTGGAAAATTCTTTGTCTGTAAGGATGGGGGAAGAGGGTTGGTGTTAATATCCAGATCTGTGTCTTCAGTTATCAGCCTGTTCAAAGATATTATCACACCACACCTAAACTACTGCTGTAATTTCTTAGCTGTCTACTCTGCCTCTAGTTTCCTCTGTCTCAAAATTGTCTTCCCGTTGGCTGCTCAAGTATTGATATCATTTTTACCATTAAAAGTGACTATAAAAGAACCTCTGCTATAGCCACTGTGATAGGACAAGAAAAATAAAAGAGGTAAATTTGTTGCGAAGGAAGAAACAAATTTATCACTATTTACAGACAATATAATTTTATATCAGAGAATAAAACAAAATAGAAAAGCTATTCAAACTAATGACAGAAGTCAGCAAAATAGTCTAATACAAAATATGTTACACACTAAAATTGGCAAGTAGAAATGTATTAAAAATATGGTTCATGGTATGCATCCAGCTACCTTGATAGCATCTCCATGAGAATGAATCACAGAAACCTCAGGGCAAACATAAGTTTGGGATTTTGAACTCCAACCTGCTCCTCCTCCAGAGCCCCCAGCACAGTGGGGGCTCTTCCGTCCATTTCTCTGCACAGGCAGAGCCCCTCCCTTTCTCACAGCCCAAAATGTAAATCTGCCATCAGACCCTGACCATGTTACCTTTTACTTCCACCCGCTTCTCTCTCCAGTCCAACTGCCTCTGTCATCTCTCACCAGGACAATTGTTGTAACTCCTCACTGTTCTTCTGTTTGGGGTTCCTTGGTCTCTCCAAACTGTGTCCACAAAGCAGCCATAAGGACCTTTTGAGATGTTCAAGCAAACCACACCACACCCCCACTGATAGCCCTTCTCTAGCTTATGGACCCCATATCCTAACCATGGCCTGCAATGCTTGGCTTCCCATGATCCTCACTGACCCTCCTAGCTTTGTCTCAAGCCACTCACCTCCTCATTCCCTCCATTAGAGGAAGTATAAATGTTATAAATGCAACAAGGGAAACCACAGCTTTTACAACTGTAGGAGGACTCTATGCATAGTTATAAAATACTGTTTTCAAAACTCCTGTGAAATCAATTATTTTCGGGGAAAACATAACATACCAGACTTGTCTCAAGAAAAATTAGACTACCTGGATAGACCAATAAGAAAGGAAAAATCAAAATAAGTTGTCAAAGTATTGCCTCCTAAAATTGCTTCCAGCCTTAGGTGTTTTCATGCGTATACTATTTCAACCTTTCACAGAACAAATAATTTCCATGTAATATTTTCATGGCTTCAGGGCATGAAAAAAAGATGTAAATCTTATCAGTTCATTTTATAGGGCTAGCGAAGCTATTGACTTAATGTTCTGGATAAATCTCAAAACCATCATGCTGAATGACAAAAGCCAGATGCACAGCAGTATAAACTATATGATCCCATTTCTATGAAGTTCAAGGAGAGACAAATCTAATGTCTCGTGGTAAAAATTAGAAAAGTGTTTGCTGGGGGAGGGACTGGAGGACTGCCTGGCAGGGGTGTCAGGGAACTTTCTGGAGCATGAGGATGTTCACAACTTGTTCTGGGGGATGGCTACTGAGGTGTGCATATTTGTCAAAAGTTGTAAAGATGTATACTTGAGTGCATTTTAGTATGTATAAATTATACCTCACTAATGTATTATCAGGGAAATGAAAACCTTGTAACTATAACTTAAAAGATAGCCAAGAAAAATAGCAGGTTAATAATACTTAATATGTTGTATAGGCAAAAATACGAAACAAAATGTAGGCAAAGGTATTCTTGCAAAAGATTAGAAGAATAATACATTGGAAACTGCCAAGTGGCTTCAATATTAGAAGTCTATTACTATAATAATTCAAATTTAAAAAGCATAATAAAAATATTTAAATTAGTTTATAAAATTCATTTATTCATGACTTTATGCCTAGTAAACTCAGATACGAATAGATAATACTTTAACCTGATAAATAATATTTATCTCCAACCACAAGGCTAAATCCTTAACAGTGAAACTCAAGAGGCCACCTTATTAATGTGAAGTACAAAATGAGGCTGGCCTCCATTCCCACTGCTGTTCACTATTGTTCTGAAATTTCTAAGCCATATAAAAGGACCAGAAATAGATATGAATCATAACCCTAGGAGAGAAAAAGACAAAATTATTATTTTTAATCCATGATAATATTGTCTTTCTACAGAACTCAAGAGGGCCAACTGAAAAACAATATTCTCACCAGTTACGAAGTAAATATGCAGGCACAAACGAGGGACGCTCACTGAAGCATTGTCACAAAGAACAATGGGAAACCACCTAAGTGTCCAATAATAGGAGACTGGATAAGTACAAGTACGCACATGCGGTAGAATACTATAGAGTGGTTAAAATGAATTCAGTAGATTCAAAAATACTAAGTGAGAAAGAATGAAAAATATTATGCACCAATGGCACTTTGAATGCAGTGTTTAAAAATGCACTAAAGTACAGTTTGGAAATTTGGTGGGGGGAGTGTGGTTGTGAAAGATACTTACCAACTTTAGAAAACTGGCAGCCTCCGGGGAGAGAGGAAGGGGAACGAGATTGGGGAGGAATACAAAAGGGCCGCAGCTATAGTTGTGCCGTGTCATTTAAGAAATAAAAAGCCCTGGGGAAACACTGCCCATCAACAAGCTGACCCGGTAGGCCAGAAATAATCCCCAGAAAGTTCCCTCATGGCCCTGGACCAGTCAATCTCTGCCCCGCCCTACCCAGCAAACCCTTCTCTGATTTTTGTCAGCCTACATGAACTTTGCCAATTCTTGAAGTTTGTTTAGATGGAATCATGGGTTTCCATGATTCAGGCCTTCCTTGGTCTCGCTCTTGAATCCTTTATTTAAAACACGAAGTCTCAACAGACTTGTGGCAGCCTAGGCCATGGTCAGGGACTGAACACCCCAGTGCCCTTGGCCGCCATGCAAGCCAGGCATCCATGAATTAACACATTGAGACACAACCTTTCACCCATTAAATTGGCATTTTTTTTTTTAAAGTTAATACCTAGCATGTGGAAATTTACATGTCCTCTAGAGAGAGCATTAATTTAGGGAACTTTCTGTAAAAGAATTTGACCATCATTTTCAAAAGGCTTAAAAAAGATTCTTGTACACCTGAGCATTTCACATTCTCAGAACTACCCCTGACTCCAGGGAGATGTCCAACGACTCCACCTGGGTCTCTACCCATTGCTTCACAGCACGTCCAAAACCACGCTCCCAATTCCTACTGCTCCTCTGTGACCCAAAGCTGCTCCTCCTACTAAAACTCTGCCAGGAAGACAAACAATCCAATTTAAAAAATGGGAAAGGGACTTGAATAGACACTTCTCCGAAATGGACATCCAGATGGCCCATAGACGTATGACAACATGCTCAACATCACTAGTTATCAGAGAGACGCAAATTAAAACCACAATGAGATATCTCCTCACACCTTCCAGAAAGGCCATCATTAATAAGTCAACAAATAGCAAGTGCTGGCGAGGATGTGGAGAAAAGGGAACCCTAGCGCACTGCTGGTAGGACTACAGACTGGTGTAGCCACTGTGGAAACAATATGGAATTTCCTCAAAAAATTAAAAATGGATCTGCCTTTTGACCCAGCAATTCCACTGCTGGGAATATACCCTAAGAATACCAAATCACCAATTCAGAAGAACCTATGCAGCCCTATGTTCATAGTAGTGCTACTTACAATAGCCAAGTGTTGGAAACAGCCTAAGTGCCCATCAGTAAATGAGTGGATCAAAAAACTGTGGCACATTTACACAATGGAATACTACACAGCAGAGAGAAAGAAGGAACTCCTCTTACCTTTTGCGACAGCATGGATAGAACTGGAGAATATCATGCCAAGTAAAACAAGCCAGTCAGTAAAAGACAAACACCATATGATCTCACCTATAAGAGGAATCTAATGAACAAAACAAACCAACGAACAAAATAGAACCAGAGGCATGGAAACATGGAACAGACCGGCAGTAGTGACCAGAAGGGGGGGGGGATAACGGGGGAAAGAGAAGGAAGGGACTCGTCAAAGCACATGTATGAATGACCCATGGACATGGGCAATGGGGTGGGGACTGACTGTGGGAGTTGGGGGGCAGGGTAGGCTGGGTGGAGGAGGGCAAAGGGGGGAAAACTGGGGCAACTGTAATAGAATAACAATAAAATTTTTTTTTAATAAAGTGAAATAAAACTCTGCCTTTCCTGTTGCTCCGACCCAAAACCTTGATGTCACCCTTGACATCTTTATTTTGTGAATGTCAAATCCCAAGGTGGGTGGTTAAGCTCCAAAATAGATTCAGAATCGAACCCCGTATCATCACCTCTGTCACTGACACCCCGGCTCCAGCCACCACCATGCCTCACCCGGGCCACTGAAATAGCCACTCCCATTTACGGCCACACCACCCCGAGCCCTGAGCACGACCGATCTCATCTGTAATAGCCTCTCTGCTCGCCCTGTCTTCACTTTGCCCTCCTGCAGATTATCCGCCGTATGCCACGAGGATCCCCTTGTAATATGAGTCAAAGCAAATCACTCCATGCTCAAAACTCCCATTGGCTCCCTTCTCAGAGGAAAGCAAAATCCATACCAAAGCTTATAAGGCCATAGAAGATACGACTACTTTTCTCACCTTAACCTAAGCGAGGCCACGTTAATCATAAAACCCAACATCGCATAATGCCAGTGCCAGAGAGTTAATCAGATTGCACCTCAGGGAGTCTGTGCTGGTGCTGTACACAGAAAAGCTTTTCCTGGTGCCCCTCACAGTCTACAACCACTGTAATGTTAATCTGACACTTCTTTTTTTTTTAAATATTTTATTTATTTATTTTTAGAGAGAGGGGAAGGGAGGGAGAAAGAGAGGGAGAGAAACATCAATGTGTGCCTCTCACACACACCCCGCTGGGGACCTGGCCCGCAACCCAGGCATGTGTCCTGACTGGGAATTGAACCAACAATCCTTTGGTTCACAGGCTGGCACTCAATCCACCAAGCCATACCAGCCAGGGAAAACCAACACTTCTATTAAAAAAAAAAAAAATTTACAAAGGGAATTTCTAGAGATGTGTGAAGTCAACAATACAGCTTTCTCAGGATGTTCCCTTGATCCAGCCCCTCCTGCGCCCCATCTAGCTCTTAGAGTCTTCGTGGCCTAGTATAAGAGGTTATCTCTTTTACTGACAGTTGCTGCACTGGTCACTCAGAACATGTATTTAGAATAAATGCTCAGAATAAATTCTAATTGCTTGGACAACAAAAATTCTTCACTTTGTTGTAAATGGATAACGTTATATGGCCATTTCTGCTGAGGTCTGCAGTTTGTCAGGGCCAAGGATCACTCATCGCACTAAAGTAATCACTGGCATATGAAAACTCTAGGACAGATGGAATAACTGGTCTCCCCGGGGCTCTTGTACTTCTGTGTGGAGTGCATACGTGTCCCTTTTGAGCTGCTTCCTGTTCATCAGCACTCATTTCTCCACTGATCTGTGAGTTTGGTGCACAGGATGGGCACCTGCTCTGAGCCAGGCTCCGTGCTGGGCACCAGCAAAGCTGAGACTGGAAGCTCCTGAACACCACATAGAGCAGGAAAATGAGCCTGAAAGGAGATGGGGAGGAGGGCTGGGCAGGAAAACACTAACCACACTAGCAAGTGATATGGGCTCCGAGAGCTGATTTCACTGCCCTCGTAACAGATATGGTATGGAAACCACTGCACAGAAAGATTGAGAGACTCCCTAAGGTCACATGGTGAGTGGGTACAGAGCCCAACCAAAGCCCAGGCAGCTGACACTTACACCCCACACTGCCCCTCACCCCTGCAACTCTCATGCCTGCTAGAGTCCAAGTCAGACCTGAAGGTCAGGCCTCGCCCCTGGGTACTGCACCTTCATTGATTTTTTCACTCTCCACCATTCAAACATCTTTCTGGTCTAAGAGAAACCCCACTGTACGACCAATACACCTGTCTTGACCCCTGGAGCGGCCAGCGTGCTCTCCTCTTTATCCAAACTCCTGCCTGCTCAACTGCAAGGTGCGAGAGGGTCGCCCCGAGCGTTGCAGGGCCACGGCCACGTGGGTGCTGGGGGCCTCTCTTACAGCTCGGGTACTAGTCCGCAAAGCTGCAGAGCCAGCTTTTAAAAACCCAGCCAAAAAAGCCAGCCAGCAAAGAGGTGCCTGAATGACAGGGCTTGGAAGCAAGTCTTTTCGTAATTTTATTCTCCCCTCCCGATGGCCCTATACAAAGATGAAGTCTCCTCTCCTGGCAAGAGCAAAGGAGAAAGCTCAGCCTTCAAGGGCCTTCTCCCTGGGCCCGCATCCTTGCTTCATCAGGAGGCAGACTTGGCCATTCAGGCAGCCATCATGTTCCCAATTTTCTGGATCATGAGGAACAACAAAAGCATCCTTGGGAGAACGGGTGGACCCTCCCCAGAGATGCTCCAGGATGTGTGACAATGAGCTCGAGTCTCTCCACCTTTCCCCCCATCCTGCCTCTATGTTCCAGCCCAAGACTGGTCATGAGCTAGGCTGGCAAAGAAGGGCCGTCTGGAGAAGCCCCTGGGCACCGTCACTTGAAGTCAAGAGCACAGGCCCTGGAAAACCATCTGCACTGGCCCTGGTGCGGTGACCTTGTAGGAGTAAAGGAGACACTGCAGGTGAAGCACTCAGCAGAGCGCTTCGTGCAGGTTAGGGCTCGCGAGATTTGCCCCTTACTGAAGAGTATCTTGGTTGCTTCCACGTTTTGGCAGTTATGAAGAAAGCTGCTAAAAACATGTATATGTTCAGGCTTTTGTGTGGACATAAGTTTTCTCAACTCATTGGGTAAATATTAAGTTGTGAGTAAATACTCACAACTGGCCCGTGAGTGTTTGAGGCACAATGAGACCTCTAGGACACAATCTTCCTCTTCTCCAGGGTCAATGGCCAGGAGTTTTTCAATGGAGCGGATCCCTAGGATGCACTCGCTACGGGATGGTGAGACCACCGGAAGCCATCCCAACCACAGCGGGCTTATCCTTGGGACAAGAAGACAGAGGTACACGCTCTCATTCCAGGAGAAGGCAAACAATGTCTAATAATCTGGGTCTTTTTGAAGATTTTATTTATTTTTAGAGAGAAGAAGGGAGGAAGAAAGGAAGGGAAACATCAATGTGTGGTTACTTGTCATGTGCCCCCTACTGGGGACCTGGCCTGCAACCCAGGCATGTGCCCTAGAGTGGGAATCGAACTGGCAACCCTCTGGTTCACAGGCTGGCACTCAGTCCACTGAGCCACACCAGCCAGGGCTAATGGTCCGGTTTAAGGGGAGCAGAGAGAAGGATGATCCCCCACCATCTGGCTCTGCTCCCTTGCCTCCACCCCACCTCCAGAGACAAGGCGCCAGAGAGAACAGAGGGGAGAATTTGCATTTTCCAGTTCAGCCCCAGCCTCTTCTCTGGGTGTCCCAGGGCCCAGCCCTTACCTTTCTGTTTGTTTGCTCAGTAAGAGACTTCGCTGCCTGCACTGATGAGCGGCCACAAGGTGATCTTAATTAACCGAGAGCACATAGATTCCTAGCAGTCAGAAAACTGTTTTCCAACAAGTAAAAACACAATTAACATCCCAGCTCTCTCATCTGCGGAGCTTTCCCGGCCTTACTCTCTACAAAGTCAGAAGGAAAAAAAAAAAGACTAGGAATATAATGTGGGTTGAATTGTGTCCCTCCAAAATGACGTGTCGAAGTCCTAACCCCGGTGAGTGCGTGCGCGACCTTATTTGGAAATCGAGTCACTGCAGATGAGGACGTACTGGGATAGAGTGGCCGGTTCCTAACCGAGAAGAGGAGAGGCACAGAGACACACACAGGAAGGGAAGGCCGTTGTGACAGCGGCACAGAGACGGGACAGCTGCAAGACAAGGAGCGCCAGCGACTGTCGGCCAAGGCCAAAAGCGAGGAAGAGGCACGGAAGGGTTCCGCCCAGAACCTCAGAGGAGCCGCCGTGGTTTCCGCCTGCCAGGCTCGGACCTGGGTGGATAAATGTCTGCTGTCTTCAGCCACCCAGGCCGGGGCACCTTGTTACCGCAGCCCCAGCAAACGAAGTCAGTCAGAAATCACCTACATCCTCACCTTGCAATGAAGTGCCTGAGGCTCTGGAAGGTGCAGGAACTCACCTGAGGTCCCAGGCGAAAAGCAGAGATGAGACTAGAATCGAGGTCCCACTGACCCGGAGGCCAGTGTTCATTTCACAGTATGATTCGCTCTCCGGGTGGGGGGTGCCCTGGGCCACCGCAATCACATCTGGACGTCGACTGCTGTGGGCTCAGCACCTGGGCAGCTGGCGCAACCACACCTGTAGTGTCCTCTGAGTGCTGGGTGCTTCGGAAATGAAGATATTTTTTAAAAATGCATGTGATACGTACGTGAGGAAGGGGAGACAGAGAAAAGTGATTGATATTAATTGAGCTGAGTGCCAGGGGTCTTATATGTAGGATCTCATTCACATCACACGAGGACCCTTTGGTGTAGGTATAATTATCCTCATTTTTCAGATCACAAACAGCCTCGGAGAAGCTAAATAACGCTCCCAAAACCACACAGCTTGCATGTGGTGGAGATCTGAACCCAAGCCCCCGTGACTCCAAACCCTTCCAAACTCTTCCGAAGTAGTTTCATCTCTGCACATGTTTTAATTGCCGTTGATATGCCAGTAGCTCCCAAATATTTACCTGCGGTCCCCAGATCGCATCCCCTGTTCACGTCTCATAGGCATCTCAGATTCGACACGTCCAAAATTTAACTCATCCATTCCCACCGAGAACCTGGTACTCCCCATCCGCCAAGATCCCCAAATACAGACCTGGCAGTCATCCCCGACTCCGCCCCCTTCCTTTGTGAACCATGCAGGCCGGGTCACTCACCCTTTCCGTCTCCTCTGCCTGCACCCGCCACCATCTCTCTCTGGGGGAAACAGAATCTTCTAACCCAGCTCCGAGCTCTCTGCCTTCACTCTTTGCCTTCCTGCAGCAGCGAGAGTGGTTTCTAGAAGCACAAATCTTATCACATTACTCTCCTGATTAAGACCCTTCAACAGTAATTGCAAATTCTTATGTGCTAGTCACCAGAATAATCCCTTTACACGTATCAAATCAGTTAATCCTAAAAACCACCCTACTCTATGAAGTAGGTATTCTCTTGTTCTCCTTTTACAGATAAAATTGGGGTGCTGGGAGGTTAAGTAATTTGCCTAAGGCCTCAGAGCCAATCAGTGGCTGAGGCTGGATTTAAATTCAGGCCATGGGGCTCCTGAGACCATGTTCTTACCAATGACACTAAACATCCTTTCCAAGGATGCCCTGCAGCTCTAGGGTCAAGTCCAAAGTCCTTCTCGTCCTTCTTGTGGCCTACAAGGACCTGCAGGGTCTCACCTGCACCTCCACCTCTCCACCCCTCCCTACTCTCTCTTATTCTTCTCAAGTTCAGAGCAAAGCCTGGGTTGTTCCCTTTTTTTTTTTACTTCTTAAGATCTCGAAGCTTCTTACTGCCTCAGGGCCTTTGTACATGCTGTCGCCGTTTCTTCTGCCCAGAACGCTGCTATCCCCATCCTCCCACCCTCCTCCGGGCGGACTTTTGTTCTACCTTCGAGTCTCACTGTAAACATTGCTTCTCACAGGCGCTTTCTCTGAACCCCCAGAGCAAGTCAGCTTCCCCGTTCTGTGCTTTCGTCATCACCTGCATTTTTTTCGCTGTACCACTGACCACAACGGTCATTATTTGTACAGTTTTATTTTTAACGTCTGTCCCCACCCACCCCCAACAGAGAGCAAGCTCTGTGAGGGCGAGGCCTGTATCGCCCAGAAAACAGATGTTCAGTCGGTGGTGTTGGGCTGAAAGGACAAAGGGGACGGAAGAATAAACGAATGAGTGTGTGCTGCTCATCCGTGGGCCGTCCAGCAGGCCCAGGGACACCTGCCATGATGAAACACCTTTCTCTAAAGGGAGCTTCTCGCACCTGCAATGCTCACTCAAATCACCAGGGGATCTTTTTAAAACCCAGATTCTGATACAGGAGGCCTGAGAGTCTCCATTTGTGACAGGTTCCAGGAGATGCTGACGCTGCTGGTCCGGGGACCACACCGTGAGCAGCAAATATTGAAACGACCTTCCACCTCGGTCTCTTTCCGATCTCATCCCCCACCTCCTCCCACCCGAGGCGGCACCTGGTGATGGAAAGGGGACTTTGTGTGAACTTTTGCTCCCAGGGAGTGGGGAGTGCGAGTGGAAAGGGGTGCACGTGGGCATTGCTTGTGTCTGCTGGAGACACCTGCACAGGCCTGTGCTGGTCAGGGTGACGCCCGCTGCTGTAACAAGTTCTCCCCCTGCTCACACCACCAACCAGGAAGCGATTCCCAGCCCATGTGGTGGTTCAAGGGCCCAGGCTCCTCCCATCTGTGGCTCCGCCAGTCTCTTGGACCACAGGGTCATCTTCGAGTCACTGGAACAGCAGAGAGTGAGAAACCCCACCTGGAATTGACACACACCACTTTCACTCACGTCCCACTGCTGCGGACATGTCTCAGGGCCTGACCCCAGACATTTGTCAGCATTTACTAAGTCTGTGGTCTGTTCTCCATCAGACACTGGGGGAGGCATCTTCTCTGAATCTCCACCCCCCCGAACCTCAACTCTTCCCAGCACGGCAGCTTCACCATAGCTCTCATCCCACCCCCACCCCCACCCCTGCCCTGGGCACCCCCTGGCAGGACCCGTCGCTTTAGGGTGCCCAGGCTGCTCTCCACGGCTGCCCTGGTGACGGGCTCTTGCTGGAGCCCCCATAGCTGGAGCCTTCCCTCTGCCTGCCCTGGTCACCGTTCAGGGGTCTTCTACACAGCTATCTTCCCCAGGGGTCCCAAACAGGAAGCGAGGCAGAGAACTCCTCAGAGAGGCTCGGTGCTGTGTCTAGGTCACGGACGGCAGGTCCGGACACATGGCCCCTCCGTCCATGGCGCATCCCTTCCCTCTGTCTCCCACCCCCTTCCCACTGTCCACCAGGACAGGAAGTAGAACAGCCCCTCCCTCCCTTTCCCTGTCTTGTCAGGGCTCCCCCTGAAACATGCTATTGGGCCCCAAGTTGTATCCCCTTTGCCACTCCAGTGTCCCAGCCCCCAGATCCCGTGAGCATTGGCTGCTACAGGCTAATACCGTCCCCTCCCCTGGAGACTCGCCTTTGGTAGATGTGCCTCACCTAGGAGTTTACTCTTCCTCCCCCAAACCATGACATCCAGCAGCCATTGACTGCCTGCCACAGGGGTACAAATGCCAACCCCCTTGTCTCAAGTGCAGACCAACTCAGTGGGGTCAGGCTGAAGCTGGTCTCTAACTTTAGGCCCTCCCCCTACCCTGTCACACTGGCTTCTCTTCTGCTAAGAGCACTCTGCATGCAGCAAAACACTCACAAGAATCCCCATCTCAGGCCCTGATTCTAGGAAACCTAACCCAAACACTCCCCTCCCTCGGATCCTCTTCTCTCTCAAGGCAGCACTTGACCTCTTGCTTCTCCAGAGCCCTACCAGCAGACAGGAGACAGGGAAGAGAAACCAGCTTACAGATAACAGAACATGCCCCGGGATTCAAAAGACATCACAAAAGAAACCTGGGGGTCTTGAGCACCTTGCTGTCTATCAGAACACTTGCCAGCACCCCTAGCATGGCCTGGAGCTCTGTCTCTTGGAGGGAGGGCACCCACCAAACCAAGGGAGACTTGGGGCACAGACCCCACGAACGCTGCGCACCGCGCTGCACAGCAGACCCTTGTCCCTGAGCCCCGTCTGGCCTCACCTTGGCCTTCCCAAGGCAAAGCCCTCTTCTTGTACTACATTGGCCATGTGAGGAAATGGAAACACAATGGGAACAGACAAGAATCCAGAGAGGAAGAAAGAGCATCATCTCCCAAAGGGTCCAAGCACCTCTTCCTTGGTCCATCAGGAAATCCACACCCTCCCCTCTGGGCCTATCAGCTGGCTGAATCCTGGGACCTGGGACCCACCCGAGAAATGCTCCAGTGTTTGCTGCCTGTGAAGACACACGACCGATGGCAGCGGGGAGAGAGTGGAAGTGCCCACAGGCCCATGGGTGACGGAGGGAAGGGGGAGGACAGGAAAGGAGAGGGTTAAGAAACTGGCAGTCCACACCAACACCTTCCACACCGCTCTCCTTTCAATTTCTTTTCCGTGAATTTAAATGCATTCTGTCACAGTGAGTTATGTCACCCGCAGGAAATGCCCAACTCGGGGACGTTTTTAAAGATTATTTTTTAGATCACCTATCACTATCCATTTGAGGAACGATTGTTCAATCTGAAAAAATAAATTCAAAACTGTCCCCATCTAAGCAAGATGGAAAAATAACATTTTCTATTCTTTCCTTTTCTTTCCTTTTATTTTTTTAAAAGAAGACTTATTTCTGAAGGACAGGTTTGAAAATCTGTTTTCACCTTGTCTGGCTGGATTTGAGCACCTCGGTAAGCCGAACATCATGCCTTGTCTTAGGAGCAAACAAATGAATGTATAGCCAGCTGTGTGACCTCAGGTAATTCACTTAACCTCTCTGAGCCTTAATCGCCTCAACTGTTACACTGAGATAACAATACTGACCATGATCATCAAATGAGATGATGTCCAGGACAATCCTTGAATCAAAGACAAATGTAAGGTGTCTATTCCACTAAACTGTCAATTCTTCAAGGGCAGGGGGTAGGCTCTGGCCAACGCTGCCCTCTGGTACAGGGCCTGGCCCACAAAAAGTGTCTAATAAACGTTGGCTGGCTGGATGGTTCAGTCGGTGACGATTTGGCGGACGGAGGTCTGGACACACACAGAGATGGATGAATGAAAAAGGGAGGGAGAGATGCAATGATGTGCTGGAAAACAGCTGTCCAAGAAAGAAATAAGCAAGAAAGCCTTTCCTTGTACTGGCCTCTGATTTCCATAGCGGACAGACTCCCACTGATGCTGGTTTCAAGCCACCAACGTGACATCAGCGAATGGAGGGCTGGTGCTTGCAAGTCTGTAGAAGCTGCTCCCTCACCGGACAGGAAAGAAGGGAGGGAGGGAGGGAGGGAAAGAGAGAAAGAAGTAAAGGAGGGAGCAGAGAAGTAGGAAGGAGGAGGGAGAGAGCCACGAATAGATGTTTACCATGAAGAAGGAAATGAAAACACCCAGGGACCAGGCAGTGCCAGGAGGAGCAGAGCCCGAGGAGGCGGGAAACCTGGGCTCGCTAGCACGCCTCATGGACCAGGGCTGAGTCCGCCCGTCCTCTGGAGAACATTCGCTCTTCTCAAGGCTGCGGCGTGGGGCGGAGGAGTTGACACAGTGCAGAACGGTGGGCCTCAATGGCTTTCAAGAATGAGAAACCTTTCTTTTCTCAAATGAAGTCTTACTTGGAAGGCGTAATGATCATGACAGCTAATATTACGAAGCATTTTCTCTGTCCTGGCTACAGTCTAAGCCCATTGCATAGAGGTCATCCCAACAACCCAGTGAGAAAGATGGTGCTATTATCCCGTTCACCAGTGGGGTTGAGCGCTGGCCCAAGGTCACATCATAGGCACTAGGGCCAGGGTTCAAACACAGGTGGTGACAGCAGCCCTGAGCACTCTGCTGCCGTACCCTGACAGATCGAAAGGAAAAGGCGAGCTCTAGTATAACATGTCAATTGCACCTCATTTTAAACAAAGAGCCCAGAACTGCAGAGACCCCACATAGAGCCGGATTCTTGTGGGGGGGGGGGAAAGCAGGAGGAACAGGGGCTCGTCCCGATTCAGTGTCCAGCTGGCTGTGCGTCCTTGCCTCTCTGAGCCTCGGTTTCCTCATCTACAAAACAAAGCAACCACCCCCCACAGCCACCACAGATTCTACGCTGGGCAATGCTCCTAAGGATCGGGCAGCCTTCAGGGTAAAGCACCCCAGTAAGTCCCATTACACACGACTTATTTCCCTCTATGCCACCGAGACCCACTTGATTTGGAATGCATCCGTTTCTGAGGTTACGTGACAAAGCAACGGATCATAACCACCTCTCTAATGACATTAAATCTTGTAGGGATGACTATTCTCCGGGATACTTATTTTGAAGTCATTTTTGCAAATGCAAAGTAATATTTACTTTCTAGCACTGCCTTCGTATTCAATTTTACAAATGTGCATGAAACTGAAGCTGTTTTTGTGGCAGAAAACAACAGCGAAGAACAAAGGATGGTCAGTCTATCGAGTGTTACTTTCGTTGGGACTCATAGCCCTTCGAAAATCTAAAGAGAAATATGGACTTTTCTCCCCAGGGAAATGCAGACACTGCTGCACTTTGGATGTGACTTTGGGATGGGAAGGATGGGGGAACCGTCCACTCCAGCATAAGGCAGGACCTCAGTAGATATGAGAATGTCTCTGAGGTCCCAGGTCCCCTCCTTGGTCCACGCTCCAGCATCCTCAAACTACTCAGAAAAAATAGGCAGAAGCCACTCAGACACTGTCTGAGATTTTAAGACGAAGAATTCTCTTGACAAATAAATCTCTTAATGAAACACAAACAATTAAGCTAAAAGTCCTATCAAATGCAGTCTGTCACTCAGCAGCCTGACACTTAATTGAATTCCTTTTTCCATCCCCTGGCTCCTTTTCCCTGATAAACAAATTCATTCACCACAGATCAAGTTTCCCTAACCCAGAAACCAAGCATCGTCAATCAACTAATTGATACAACAAAGACTTCTGTTCAAAAAAAGAATTTCCCCTAATTAAAGTGGGAATGAAATGTTATAATACTCTGGTGCCTGGTATTAATTACTCTGTGGTTAACCCTCTCCCTCCTCCTCCTCCGGGACCTGGCAGCCCAGACCCAGATGTAAGTCCACCTTCCTGCTCTATCTATCCTGACTTTACTCTTTGACCTTGGGAGGTGGCTTCCCCTCTGTTTTCATCAGCTGTAACACAAGAGAGCGAGCTAGGTGACTTCCCAGGCTGCTTCCAGCCCTAATTCTTTCATTTTATGGCCCAGAGGACAGTCTGATGGCACAGGCTTTACCCCGTGATTGCATGTCAGGCAGCGTAGCTGCCCGCTCTCCCTCGGCCTCCAACTGAAAATACAGCCCAGCTCTGGGGCTTCCTCCACCTGTACCTGGACAACCTGGACCTGTACCCCCTGGATGCGCTCACGCATCTCCCCACACATCTACGCCAGGCACAGCCCTTACACACACATTTATACCCTGTCCGTGCAGAACACTTCTCTCACACACGCATCTCTCTCTCTCTCTCTCTCTCTCTCTCACACACACACACACACACTTTCCTCCTGAAACATACATGCACATGTTTGGACACAAGCCCCTCTAGAGGGCAGATCCCTCTCCCTAGACGCATAAGCACATCTGGATGCAGCCCAGGCCCCCTTTGCAGAGCAAGCTCCCCCCAAACAAGGCCATGCACACATGTCTACGCAGGCACATGCCACACACACAATCACTGCCACATGCGAGATTGGGCTGGTTGTAAGTGGGTCTCCCAATACCAAGGAAGCTTTGGGTGAGGCAGCCCAGAGGACCTCAGAAAGCTAGCGACTGACCCAACGGGATGTCCCAGATCTGTCTGGGTTCCAAAGTTTCTTTCATTCAACCAAGGGCTGCTGGGTGCCTTCCGTGCCAGGCAAAGCGTGGGAAGGAGAGCAGGGGACGCGACAGACACTGTCCCTCGGGAGCAGCTCTGCCCCTGGCAGCCCCAGCCCAGACTTACCTGCAGGTAGCAAGGGGCCCATCCTTGGGCTCTGACACATCCGGAGGCCAGTTTAGAAGCAGCTTTTTCATTACATCATGGTCAAGGTGGCCTGGAGCCAGGACTTACAGGACACAGGAGAGGGTGTGCCAGGCAAAGACATGGGCTGAACAGAGCAGGGAGGCCTGGGGCAGGAGGGTTGCCAAGAGGCAGTGCTGTGCAGAGGTGCAAGCTGCCTAGCACAACTGCTCACTGTCTCCCAGGCTGGGACAAGTCATACTTTTAAGCCTTTTAAGCCTCAATCCCCTCATCAGCAGAATGGGAACTATAGCAGCAGCACCAGAAAAGGACCATCCAGCCACTCAACAGGTGGAGACTGAGCAGCCACTGTGTGCCAGGCACTGTTCCAGGCACGTCGTGGAGCTGTCGTGAAGATTAGCAGGGATGACGCATGCCAGCTCCTGGTGCCACATCCGCACACGCTGGTCACCAGCTCGGCAGGACCCCCAGGCATGCAAGGGAGCGGAGTGAGTGGGAGGCCCTGAAGGCCAGTGGGAAGACTGGGCTCTGAAATGAATAGGGGCCCTGGGTGCTCTTCCTGAGCAGGGTGGGCATGAGGGGGCTGATGGAAGGACGGGAGGGGCAGAGGCTTGGCCTGGGAGGCTGGAGGAGGGGACCCTGGAGAGGGACTGGCGACGAACCCCCAGGCTCAGGCTGCACCTCTGGTGAGAGAGACAGTCTCAGCCCTGACCTCCTCTGCCTGCCCCCACATGCCTCCCAGGGACCCCTTTCCAGGGCAGGTCTGCAGAACCGGGCTGGGGTGGGGGGGGGGGGCGCACACTTCCCTCCCCTCCGACACAGAGGGATGCTCTCTCTCCCTGCATCTGATGCCTTCTGTTGAGCTCATCCCCCTGTCTCTGTTTTCATGTTTTCCTCTCTCGTGCTGGCTGTGAAAATACTTGCTTTTGAAAGTTGTTGCCATAACAACCACTTCATTACACGCCAGGCCCAGTATCTCAGAAATGCAGAATCTTTCCTTAAAAGCGTGCACGCTGCACATCAAAGGGGAATAGGAGCTCATTATTTTTACATTATTTTGCAGGCAAATAGATATTTTCCAATACACATTTCTTTTCTAAGTTGATTTTCTTGTTCAGTGGAAATGCACATTTCTTTCTTAACGCTTTCCTGCCTGCAGGGTTTGGGGCCTAGAAACCTAAGTTCCTCCAAGAAGGAGAGAGAAGACATTCTTTGCCAGAATATCCACCCCTTGGCCCCCAAGGCGGCAGCTCAGGAAGGACGGTTGCTCTAGTTCACAGTTTAACCGCACCCAGAAATTCTAGAAAAGGCAGAAATTCTCACCGTGCCCTACACATGCTTTTACTGGGCCGACTCTGTTCTAACCAAGATTTCCTAGCAAGTGAAGCCACTGACTTAAGGAGCCAAATTAAAATCAAACCAAACAAAAATCTGAACCATCTGGGATGGAGATTTGGTCCAGGACTGTGTTTTCTTTTATTTATTTTTTTAATCTTTTTTTATTTTTCAAGGATTTTATTTTCTAAACCAGAGGGCACTTTCAGAATTTACTGGGTCCCTTTCAGTGAACCCCCAGCTTGGCTCTCTCCCCTCACTGGCATGTAAGGCCCATGATGTTCGTCTCTTTGGCTCCCTGCTGCCTCACCAGCGCCTAGAACAGCACCCAGGCCTGCAGGTGCTCAGGAAAGATTTGTTGAATGGACCAATGAATGAATGTGCGGTGAAAACCGCATCTTATAACAAGTCTGCAGAGAAAGGGCTCATCACCCCCGTTATACAGGCAAAGAGTTCGAGGCTTAAAGACAACGCAATAGAAACGTGAACACCAACAATAATAATAGCGGACATTCTCAAGTCTGTACACAGGAGACATAATGTGTATTTAGAAAGGTGCACCTGCCTTACGCGCCCGGCTCCCTCCCTTTCCATGAGATGAGCATCTCCAGGCAACCGACAGCCGGATGCAGAGACAAAGCCCCTGGAGGGAGGAAGGAGACAGGGCACAGGGCAGCTTCTCGGGTGGTTCACAGTCGTCCACTCAGCTGCCGCCCGCTTGTTTCGTGCGGATTTCTGTATCTGCGCTCGACAGCAGAAAGGGCAAGTCCCCCATGTGTCACCACCTCCCAGAACCTCCGTCCTGCCCCCTAACGTCACAGGTCAGCTTTGCCTGCCCTTGTGAACTCTGTAAATGGAACCGCAGAACAGGACCCCTTTCATGCCTCACTTCTCTCCCTCATTATTACGATTTTTCCAGATTCACCCATGTAGTCGACCACCATTCACCTCTCCGCTCACTGCAGCTGATTTTTAATGAGCAGTTACTATGCCCCTGCAAGTCCGTGGAACCCTCCCAGTTCTCTAAGATGAAGGCATCATTGTGAGTGATCGCCTGGAGCCCCACAAGAGTGGAGACTTGAACCCAGCACATTATGGCCCCTGAACACCTGTTGCTGTCAGGAACCTCTTTCCAGGGTGGCTGGAAGCTATTGCTAAGCAACAGGAGGGATAGGCCGGGGGGTGAGTGGAGATCTCTTTGCTACAGCATTCAGTGGCCCCAGCATGCTCTGTCTCAGTGCCGTCACTGCTTGTACGTGGATCTGGCTCCTGACCTCACTGCCAGGCTGCCCCCTCTTGCGGGTGTCACTGTGGCTGCCAAGGGTCACACCAGCAGCTCTTCCTGGATTTCTGATTCAACACCAGGGTTATTAGGATGGTGCACAAAACAAGAGGAAGCGGCCATGAACCAGGGCTGGCCGACTCATGAGTTCTAGACAGAGATGTCTGGGAGAGCTGGTTTCCGTCGGTTCCCTGGGTCCAGAGAGGTGAGGTTTCCAGAGAAGCCAAGTGCACTCATAAAATTTTTCCCTCTTTGACTGTTTCAATGAAAAGTGTTGTGGTTTGGGCCTGAGGACTTCATTCTTGTTGGATTTCTCTGGCTTGTCCCGATGGTCAGCACCTGACAAGTTAGCTCAGAGCTTTGCCGTCCGGAAGCCCTTCAGACTAAAGAGCCAGGAGCACCAAATCCCTTCGCCTCTCTCAGGTTTGAGGCAGAGGGGAGTGCTGAAGGGTTGCCCAGGAGAGACTGGCTTCTGGCCCCATGGCCGAGCTGGCGCCCTGACACCCTGGGCTTTGGAGGGTCTGCTCCAACTCCATTGGTGGAAGGTGCCCTGCCGTCCCTTCTTGCCTCAAGGCTGGCAGCTCACTTCCCTCATGCTGGGCCTGCGCTGGGTGCTGGGGACGTGAACCCAGCCAGCCCCATCCCCTGCCAGCATCCTGCTCTTCCGTGTCCAGCCCTCCTGGGCAGCCCAGACCTCAGTGACACGGGCCCATACAAGTCCCCCCACCCCAGCCTGTCACCCCTCCTCCATCAGAGCACTCACTCGCCCCCCCTGGGGTCTTGTCAGCTCTCCATATTTTTTTACATGAAAAACTGACCCTTCTCCCTAATTACCTCGCTTGGAAGAAGCCAATTTTGCATCTGTTCATCAATTCATTTCCAAACCTGCCTGATTACTGTTATCTGCTCTCTTGAGCCTCTCCTGAGCCCCTTTTGAACTCCGTACTGGTTCCTTCAGCAGTTAATGGGTTAAAATGAATCTTTGAAACAGCTTCCAAAAAAGAGGAAGTAATCTGTCCCTTGGGGCTGTCCCTGCAAACTGGGAGCACCCATCCTCCTGGGCTTCACGCCCCCTGCCTCCAGGGCCCGACATCAGTGTCCCTCTTCGTGGGCAGGACTGGCCATCCGCCTGTGTTCTGATGCTTCCTGCAGAAGCCCTGATGGCTGTGGTGCGAAAAAGCCACTCTCCGCCGGACCCACAGCTCACATTTGGCAACTGTGTCCCTTTAATGGAAGCGCACATGTCTGTGGAGAGTACAAACATAATGGTTTCTATGGAGACGTGGTCACAATGACTAATTAGACAAAAGAGAGTGTTTTTCAAAGCCTTGAAAGACACCATGGGTGTAATAAACGAACGTCATCTTATTCAATTGATGTATTCCTTCTCCTTTCTCCCTGGAAACATCAATAAATGGTCCCCAGTGCCTCGATCTTATTACGGAGTTGGACTCTTCAGCCCCGCAGTCAGAACCTTCCAGATTCTCAACCACAGGATTCTGATCGTGGAACACACTCCTCGAGCAGCCTCAGGGTCGCTGGTCCCTGCATTTCCAGATGGCGTCGTCTTGACTCTGGTCCCACCTGCTCATTCTCACGGTGGCCATTCAGGAGACCAGGGAGGCTCCAGGCTTTGGGGACCTCATCCTGTCCCCTCAGCACACCAGCCTGCCTGGGCCATCAGCTGTCCCACAGGGCTCACCCCGCTACCTTTGTTTATTTGTTTCAGAATGTTGGGTGTGGCTTTTCAGGTTACCCTCCTTCCCGAAGCTGAGCAGACTGAGTATTCACTAGCCTACATTTTAAACAAAATGTGCCCTTCCCCCCAAGGCAGGTGTGACCCTAGCACAGTGTATTGCCATACCACATAACAGCCAAAATGATACCTGGACAGAGCCCTGGCCGGTGTGGCTCAGTTGGGTTGGGCATCATCCTGTAAATTGAAAGGTTGAAGGTTCGATTCCCAGTCAGGACACATGGCTGGGTTGCAGGTTCAGTCCCCAGTCAGGGCACATGCAGTACGTGGTTGGAAGCCTACAATAGGCAACCAATCAATGTTTCTCTCTCACATCGATGTTTCTCTCCCTCTCCTTTTCCCTTCCCATCTCTCTCAGAGCAATGAAAAAATGTCCTTGGATGAGGGCGAGGAGTAGAAAATGAACACCCAAATAGAAATGCCCGGATGCAAGAAGCAAATGGCAACTACGCACACACACTCCAACCAACACGTCAAGAAAATCACCCAAAGGCAAAGAATCCACTCTGGAAGATAATATAACCCCCAAACCAGAAGAAAAATTTACTGTTCTTTTCTGCCACACAACTACCTAAGACTATGAATACTTTAAAGGCATAAACTGTCAAGCAGAAGTAAATATAACAGAAGTGATGACAACAGAGATGTCATCAAAATTTTGAAGATGAAAAAGTAACTGACCCAGAAAAAGAGAAACCGCGACCGACGTGCACCTGCAGGGCGGAGAACCCGCGTGCGATCGTTCACAGCAGCTTTCTTCGTGACTGTTCAAAACTGGAGTCGACCGCCCATTACCTGGCAAGCAGACGAGCCAACCGGGCTGCCTCTGCGCAGCGGGCTTGGCAATAACAAGGGGCAAACTACCGACCCGCCCAGCGTGGTTAATCGCCAACGCAGTATGCCAAGGGATAAAAGCCAAACTCGGAAGGCTATCTTCTCTAAGAGTTATAGGACTTTCTGGAGAAGGCAAAACTATGGGTACAGAACACACATCAGTGGTTGCCAAGGTCCAGGTGTGCAAAGAGGGGTCGGCCACAACGGGTGACCATGAGAGAAGTGGGCAGAGTCCCGGGACCATGCCACATCTGGACTGATTGATTGCAGGGGACCACGTGACCACGGAGTTGTCAAAACCAGGAACTCACTGCACCCTGCTCTGTGAGAAATGGTTTGGGACAGGAGTGGAAAAGGTAGTCGCAGACTTTCCACAGAATAGGCCCATGTCTTTTAATGCATTCAATGGACAATTTCATGTTGCTTTCTCAAACATCCATCATTGGATTTACTCAAGTATGTTATCTGGGAATAACATGGCTAATTGTGCTTATAATAAAACAGATGGATTTTAAACACCATGTGATTCCAATCACAATGTCTCTCCTAATCTCTTGTTAAACTTGGACGGATCTTTTAGGAAACCATCTCATTGGTAACTATGGAATATTTGTTTGAGGTTCAGAAATTCCTGTGGTTTCACTGGTTTCCTTTTCCTCGGCTAACGTCAAATAAAATCTCATGTGACAACATCCACTCTCATAAGCTTCCCATTTTACAAAAATATTCCTAACTCCTTCACCGTCTAGAAACTCCACATAGAAACATAATGTGAATGATTTTTTGCAGCAGTGTCTTTTTGCTGTTTATCGTACCTCTCAGTATTTTTTGCATATTAATGCATTGTTTTCCCCAAAAACAAGTCCTTCCCTGACCCCACCCTAGCAACAGTCACTGCCCTCCTCTCTCTCCCTGTGCAGGTCACACCCACTGTGGAGGCGTGGCCACTGCCATCACACCCCTCCTCTGGCCGCCGCATGGCATCCTCGAGGGGCAAGAACTCTGCCTCAGCGTATCCCATACGGTGTGGAGGGCGGTGGGCCACACGGCAAGTCCTCAGAACACACATTTTGAATAAAGGAGACCACCTATCAAGGAGGCCAGAGGAGCCCTGGCCGGTGTGACTCAGTTGGAGCGTCATCCCGTAACCAAACAGTTGTGAGTTTGATTCCCGGTCAGGGCACACATCTAGGTTGCCAGTTCAATCCTGGTCTGGGCGCTACAGAAGACGACCCATGAACGTTTCTTTCTCTCCCTTCCTCTCTCTGTAAAAGCAATGAAAAATATCCTTCAGGAGTTTGAAAAGTAAAAAAAAAAAATTCTCAGAGGTTTCAATCCTGACCTCAGGTGATCACTTCCAGTTTTCTGCAATGTGGGAGAGAATGCCAGGGGGACAGCCATGTGGCTCTCACAAGGACACTGCGAGGCCAAGCGCAGCCAGTTCACTGCCGGACATCTAGTAACACGTCTCTCCTCCTACTGAGAGGCTGAGACTTCGACGGAAACCTGACAGAAACCTGACGGGTGAGATTCCACAACCACAAACGAACGAAGAGAACTTCGAGATGCCACGGAGCTGAAGAAACCTGGAAGGCCAGGATGGAGTAGCTCAACCCAACAGACTCTTTGGCATTGACCAAGTCAACATGAATCATTTGCAAGCCATCCGCAAACACTGTAACATGAGATCATTTGTCGTTTGATGTGTTGTTACGGATGAATTCAAGTAGCATGCCCGGCAGAGCTGGGTGAAGGTGAGCCCCCAAACCGGGGAGTCAGCCAAGCCCACCACCCAGCACATCTCAGCAGAGTCTGGTTATTCTCTCCTAGTCCTTACATGTCCCCAGCTACTCCCGAGAAGTGACAAAACTTTGCTTGTGTGAGACATGGCCCCCAAAATAAATCTAATTGCTTCTGTTGGTAATGGAAGTGAAGAAAAAGTGAAGGCATCCATGAAAGTGATGATGTAGATCTGTAGGCTAAAAAAGAATATCAAATTGCAGTGTAGCTCAAATCTACCACGTGAATAACTTCAATATATACTCAATATGGAAATCAGAAAAAATGACTCATGAAACTTTCAGCATGTGCTTCCATCATGGGCAAAAACACATCAAATGAAAGCTGTTTATCCCTTCATCTGATCATTCGATTCAGCCGGTATTACTGATATCCTCTCACGGCCCGGGCACTGGTCCCAGCCCTGAAGACGTAAGAGCGAAGGGAGCTGATATTTTAGATAGAGTGGTCAAGTACAGCCTCTCCGAGAAGGTGGCAATTGAGCAGAAACCGGAACAAGGGGAGGGAGGGAGCTGCCTGTCTTTCTGGGGGACCACATCTGAATATTCCAGGCAGAGAGAACAGCAAGTGCAAAGGCCCTGGGGTAGGAATGCACTTGGAGGAATAGCAAGGAGACAAGAGAAACTGGAACCAGTGGAGCAAAAGGAGGAGCAGCATGAGATACGATCAGAGGGGGAGCAGGCGGACCCCCCCGTAAGGCCACACAAGCCACTGTAAGGACCGTGGCTTTGACTCCAAGTGAAAGGGAAACCATTCGAGGGTTGTGAGAGGAGACTGATGGGATTTGACTCAAGTTTCTGACAGGACCCTTCAGCTGCTAGAGGGAGAATAACAAGCAGGGAGAGCAAATTCGGAGGAGGAAGACCAGCGAGGCCACGCCAACAATCCAGGCCATTGGCTGGTGGCTTGGACGAAGGAGGGAAAGGGGAACTGGCAAGAAGCGGTCAGATTTGGGAAATAGTTTGAAAAATCCCTAGAGGTTATCAAGAGTCTACCTGGAGAAAGAATCTTTCACTTGTGCTGAGCTACTAATATTTAAATGTATTTATCTTTGCATTTAAATATTGCTTTAAATTATACACTACACTCTTTTCTAACTGTTTCAATTACAGCTGACATTCAATGTTAGTTGTATCAGTTTCAGATGCACAACACAGAGCGGAGGACACTCTGTGAAGCATCACACTCCTGAACATATTGCCAATAACCACGGCTTATGAGCCAGTGAGCCTTTCACGTTTGCATACGAATGCCCAGCCAGGTGCTGTAGGCAACGGCCAGTAGACAAGCCCCCGGCTCGGAGGCAAAGTGCAGGCCCAGACACCACCAAGTACGGCCTTGACGTCAGTCAGATATGTAAATGGACGTCAGTCAGTGTACTCAGGACCCTGAGGGGACACGCCTGTCCTAACATGGCTTCGTAACAAGGCCAGCATTTCAGGCAAATGGTGGGTTTTCAAAACTACCACCGAAGACGCCTTAGATAACCAGTCAAGTGGACTGGCTGATCGTGCCGCTCCGGCGCCATGGAGTTCGACCGCAGGAAGGGGCAAATGGACGACATCATTCGCCCCGTGGGCAATAAACCCTCTGCCTCTGAAGCCCCAGCCCAGGAACTTGGAGGGTGGGTGGGGAAATCGCTGGGATTCCTGCTCACTCGAGGTCTCCTCCACTCCGGTCGGCTGTGAAGCCTCTAAAGCTTGACATCTGTCCGTGGCTCTGCCACTGAAAGGATTAAATGAGACAGTGGAGTCGGTTTGCAAAATTGGAAAGAGGCCGGAATCAAACAGGCTTGAGCAGATAGATGTGCCCCTCAGCCCCCCATTCACTGTGTGGCTCGGGAAAATTCCTTAGCCCCTCTGCCTCTCAGAGGGAAGAACAGGGATACCCACCTCACACGAGCCATATGACAAAAATATGAAATCATGTATGTCCGAGTGCCTTGCACTGTACGTGGCACTTGGAAAGCCCTGATCCACGTTTGGCCCCGATACCGGCTTCGTGAGTGTTCCCTTACAAGTCCCCACAAGTGGTTGCTGCAGGGCTTTGAGAGCCTTCAGGGAACCCCTGGGTTTGTGAGTATTGGACCGGTGGACTGGTGCACCCCCAGAATGGGCCCCAGTAGACTCCACATCCCCAAATTAAACCACTGATCCACAGGGCAGGGACAAGGGTCACTTGTGCTCAAGGAGTCTGGAACGGGGAGCCTAGAGTCGCTGGACTTCAAAGGAGGGGTGCACCCACGGGGGTGGGGTGAAATGAACCAACTCCTCAGGGTGACTGCAAAATGATCAGAGGAAACTGGCTGAAGCCCAGGGAGGTGAAGGTGTCATCCAAGATCACACATCAGCAAATGTTATAGAACGACAAGGCTGGAAAGGCCCCTCAAGGTCATCCGCTCAAGCCACAGCTAGAACTTAGGATCTGGAGCTCCCCCCCTTACCGACCCAACACCAGCCGCCAGGTCCCCACCAGTTACAATCTGGCAGAAACCCACCGACCCCCTCCCCCGTGCCAGCACTGCCCTGAGCTGCCCCAAAATCTCTAATGGAGCTGATGCAAAACATTTCATTTGTACCACGCCTGCGGTGACGGCTGAGTTAAACCGAACGATCACAGTCATTACGCTCAGAAACTCAGCACAAGCTCTGTCTATCGGGGTTTCAGAATGAATCAGATTTCCGCACGCTCCTCTCTCCATCGAATCGCATGTCTGTATATGGTAACCTTTAGAAAACGAGTCTAATAATTAGTCATCTTGGCCTAGTTAAAGACAACACTGCGTTCTCCAATTTCACTTTGTTTTCAACAGGAGAGCCCTGCCAACGGTAATTTTCACCATGGTTAAAACATGCTTCTCAGCTGCTCCCTGCAGGCAACCGACACAGCTCGGTCCCCGCACCTGCCCAGCACTTCCCCACAGCTCAGCCTGTAAGCAGGCCGTGGCCCCCGCCAGGTGCCTGCCACCCCCACTCATTCACATCTCTTGACACCCACTGTGGACTCAGCATTAGACTCTATGCTTTGGACTCATCGTTACTCCCAACCATCTTTGCCAGACAAGCTTTACTGCCTCATTTTGAAGATGAAAAATTTCAGAACCTGAGGGTCCTGGTCCAAACCCCAAGTCCATCCACTCTCCCCACCCCTTTCTCCCTGCAATCCAGCCAGGCTGCCTTTTCCGAGTTCCCACCGTGGGGCCTTTGCACATCCCTCCCTCTGCAACATTCTTCCTCCTGATTATTTTGCCTGGTTAATCCCCACCTACCCTTCAGCTCTCAATTCAAACATAATCTCCTGAGGGAAGGATTCCTTGCTCCGCCCACATCTTCCCACAAGAGTTCTTCACTCAGGTAGCATCCTGTACTCCTCCTCCTTCCCAGCAGCTCTTACAGTTTGTCATTTCATTTTTATGGGATGATTTGCTATTGTCTGGCTCCCCACAAAAGCATGAATTCCAGGAGGGTGGGGATGGTGTCTTTCTTGTCCACCACTGCACCCCCAAACCTGGAAAGGACACCAAGTGAGAGTTTAGTTACTATATACACTGGGTAGGAGGTAAATGGATGGGGGATGGACGGTGGTGGACAATGGACATACAGATAAGGGAGGAAGGGAGGAAGGGAGGAAGGGAGGAAGGAAGGAAGGAAGGAAGGAAGGAAGGTACGTTGAGAAATGCTAAAAACAAAAAAGAAAAAACTTGCCACCCATCCAGGTTAGACAATGTACCAAAATATAAACCCAAACCTTCCATCTGTCATTCCCACTTGTTCTTGTGTGTGATTATCTTCTGCCCCCCATCTCCAACACACACACACACCCACACCCAAATTCTGGCCCACGACTCTGCCCACCTCCCTAGAACATAGTTCTCAAAATTTTCCTTGCTGTACAAACTCCGACACCAGGTGCTTATAAAGTACTAATTCAGTGGGTCCAGGTAGACTTCCAAATATAAATTGTTAACAAGCACTCAGGTCATTTTGAAGGGAGCGTCTCCCAGATCTCCATTTGAGGATCCCTAGATTAGGCTGAATCCACATAGGAATCCGAAGGGTGGGTGCCTGGTGGGGGTGCTAAGCAGTCGACCCCCACTTGGCTACCTGTGAAAAAGGGCAGAAGCTGGGGCTGTGCTGCCCCCTGGTGGTCGGTCAGAGTGCTGCTGCTGCCTGTGCCTCCCCTGACCAAGGGACCTTGCAGCCCATGTCTGCCCCTGGGCACAGCACCTGCGTTCTGGTCCTTGACTCTCCAACGACCTCTTAGAACTTTTTTCCCCTTTGTAAATGTGACATAATGTTTCTCAAACTCCAGTTCTTTGGTTAACACCTTCAACATTTTGCCCATCTCATATGCTTTCTGAAATATTATTCTTTACTTAATTTTTTCTCTAAACGTATTTATGCAAAATAATTCATTTTAAAAGAGAAACTTGAATCCTCACATAGATGGGGAAAAACAGATTCACTCACCATAAACAGGAAGTGAGGAGACATGAAAATTGGGGAAAAAAATACAAGAATTACCACATTTTTTTAAATAAAAAGATTGCAGTTTTACAAATAAAAATAAGCAATGGCTTGCCCAGGTGGTGTGACTATAGAAAACAGCACAAAAATTATTATTTTTAAGGTCAGGATAGGGGTTATCTCTGGGGGAGAGATAGTGGGGTTACTGGGACCCCAGTTGTCCGTAATCTGGGAAGTAGTTATAATTATGTGTTTTGACCTGTACATTTTATGTATTTTATGAATTTTATGTATTTGTTCCTGTGTTTTATACTTCATAAGGAAACACGCTATGGAAATAAAAATAAACAGTGAAATGTAAGTAACTTAGAAATGCACAGCTGAAAATGAGGGAGGTGACCTTGAGCTCCAGGATGCTGGGAAGGACCCTTGGTGGGGTGGGGCCAGGAGCCCACCTGGGTCAGTGCCCAGAAACAGCTGATTGCAAGGGGCCTGCCAGTTGGTCCAGCTCCAGGCAGCAAAACCCCCACACCTCACCCTCCTTCCTTCCAACACAGCCTCCCTTGGACCCCCATGACTGAAGCCCAGAGCTCCGAGTGGGTCTCTGAGGGTCAGGCTGCTGTCAGAGTGCCCTAGGCCAAGCAGTGAAGATGGCGTGAACCTCCTCTCAGGGGACATTCGCACCCCAATCAGCAGGTGAATGGGGAAAATTGGGCACTTGGGTTCCGTTTCCAGCAACTGCAGACCTTCACACGGAATTGACTAACACCGCCCATTCTGATTGGTTGACCCCTGTACCACTCCTGTGGTCCAGTATGTTCATGCACAGCCCTGCATGTGTGTAACTATTCACATACAGTTTACACACCACTCACATCCTCTGGTCGGGCACGGAGCAAGCTTCAGGACGTGCTAGGTACGGCCTGGCCCCTCCCTGGACGACTGGAAGAAGGACCCCAACGTATCAGCAGGGCCGTCAGCTGCGCTGAGCAGATACAAAGGCACGGGGCTTCCTCGTCCAGAAAACACTGGAGCTGGGGCAGTCCCGGCACAGGTGCCGAGGCTGGGAGGGCGGGCAGGGGCGAAAGAACTCCCCACGGGAGCTCGGAGCTCTGCTGTGTGCGTGCGTCTGATTAATCTCCACAACCACCCTTCTATGGAGCAACTGGGGAAAGGGGGGCTGGCCCGAGCACTCACCATTCACTCCCTCCACCTTGTTTGTTTGTTTTTTGTTGCATTTTCCTCCTCTTTGGGGTGTGTCCTTCTTCCACGGAGCCCCGCTGCTCGCTCACTGAATACTGGGCCCACCATGGACTCACGGGCAGTCTCGCCTCTTCTCCGGGTTCAGCCCGCTCCTGTTCTCATTGGCCAAGGGTCCACGCAGAGAGAGAAAGTCTGGGAGATGAGACGCCAACGTGTTACTTCCTCCTTCATATCTTTTTGCATTTTCTGATTTCTTTTTACAATAGGTCTGAAAATGAGAAAATTCAGCCACGCATTAAGGAAATAAAGCAGCATGGTTTGGGGTGGCCAGCTCCGACGTGAGAACCGGTCTCAAGGCTTCCGTGGCTGAGTGACCTGAGGCGGGTCCTTCCCTTGTCTGGGCCTCAGGTATCCCCATCAATTCAATCAGAAGGGGGTGCCAGTGCTGCTGTATTCCCCACCCCCACCCCACCCACTGTCCTGCCCTGCTCTGTGCCCTGAGAGGTTGCCCCCTGTGGACCGCACCTCCCAGACACCATTGCTGTCTGGCGTCAGGGGACTGGAGGCTGGAGGAGAGAAATGGGGATACTCCTTCTCCCTGCCCTCTTTCTTGGGGCCTCATTTCAGGCAGCCCCTCCACAGCCTCAGCTCCTGTGGACCAACCTCTGCTTTACGCCTCTGGTCTCAATGGATCCCTACAGCACCGTCCCCTTCCCTGCCCCGCCCCCAGGCTTCCCACTGTTGCTGGTCCTTGGAGACTGAACACGGGGTTGGGTCCCTTGGCCCCCCCACAATTCTGGAATATTCTTTTCACTAAACTGAGTTGGATTCTGCTCCCTGCTAAGACATCAAGTCCTATATCCTATTAGCAAGTATAAATTGGGGTGGGTCTACTAGCAAGCATAAATTTCCCAGGCAACATCACCAGGGACAAACACCTATGAAAGCCCCTATTTCTTCATCTTTGAACTCATTCTAGCTTTTAAGCTCCCATTTCCACGGAAGCTGGGAAACAAAGCCGCAATCACAAAACGCAACAGCCGCTTCCTTCAACTCTCCTCAGGGTGAATGTGCAGTGTGTTCGCATTTCACAAGCGTACATGCACTCACACACTCCGCTGAGAAGTGATGTAAATGGAGGGGTGGGGGGGGGTTACACACGGCATTAGCCCCTGAGGAGGGCTGCCCAGATGACAGTGGTCCTCAGCCCTCCCTGGAGTCGGGGTCACCCTGATTTCTACTGCTGCCACCAAGGTGGCTATGGTTCTGCCATGCCCCCCCCCCCGGTAATTCATTCCGAAGGCCCAGCTGCCCACTCAAGACAGCACCACCCTCAGCCACATGGACACCCTCTCTGGGGGACTGCGGACTCTGGTCTGCCCCCCCGCCGTGCTGATGGCTGGCAGGGCCTGTGACGGTCTCCACTGGCACTGCATCCTTCCCTCACTCATCCAGTTCACGAATACTCTTGGAGCACCGTCTACACACCAGGGGCTATGCGGGGCCCTGAGGATGCAGCAAGACACTGAAACAGACATGGCCCATGCTTTGGGGGACCTGGGAGTCCACTGGGGGACCCAGACGCTCATCAGAAGACAGAGAGAAATGAATGTAAATCAACAATGTCGTGATGGGCTACAAGGGAAAGGCACATGGGGCAATAAACACCAAAAATAGAGGAATTTAACCTAACAGGGAGCTCAGAGGAGGCTGAGCTCCAGAGGACAAGTCAGAGCTTAATTAAGCGAAGAAAGAAGACGAGCAAAGCCAGAGATGCCAATGCCCGGAGGTGACAGAGAGCCCAGAGCCCGTGACGGGCTGAGAGGGGCCAGTGTAGCAGGTGTGCAGAGAGAAGAAACACGTCCCGGGCACGGTGGGGGTGGGCAGCCCTTGGACGGTGCAAGGCCTGCTGGCACCCAAAGGACCCTGACTACGTCTTAATAGCAGCGGATCTGGATTTCTGGATGTTCCCTCTGGGCCTGGTCCAATCAGAAGCCACAGGGAGGTTGGGGAGTCTCGTTGGGAGACCACTCACCTAGACCAGGCAGTGCAGGCTGGGGGGGGGGGCGGTGAAGGAAGGTGGGTGGCAGATCCAGACGTTGCGGAGTTCAGAAAGGCAGCATTTGGTGATGGATTAGCCATGCAGGGGCGAGGGAAGGAACGAGGACTCAGGGCCCCCGCTTTGTGAGAGTGACTGGAAGTGGACAGGCAGCGCAGGGCCAGGCAGGGCAGGAAGGCTGTTTTTACACTGATTTGGGGCAGGTTAGGTGTGAGGTGGCCAGCCATGGGGTGTCTAATTCTTGAATCAGCGGATTCAAGAATTTGCGCTCGGCAGGTGGTTTAGATCTCAAGATGCTTATTGGTGACTTGTCTGCATGTAGGCAGTAAGAGGAGAAGAAAAACCAGCCCTGAGGACTCCAGCTTTTGATGGCCTGGGAGCAGAGGATAAGACTGAGGACTCCAAACAGCAAATTCAAGGGTAGAGAAGAGACAGTACAAAGAAAATAGAAACTACCAACCAGAATGCAAAAACACAGGGCTGACTACAATAAGGAGGCATGAAACTTACTACAAATGTCAGAAATAAATGTCAAAGCTGAAGCTACACAATATGTTAAAATGATTTATTATGAATAACCATGATCATCTGACTCTAAAAATTCCAAATTATTTCCCCCCAAAATGAGATATGTGAGAGGAAAGAAAAGCGTATCATGGAAAACTGAGATTTTTGTATTTAAAATAACCTCTGATATAACAAAAACAAGATGTCTGACTTCTAGTCCACCAAAGAAAATTAATTCAATGAAATATGACTCACTAGAAACAAAAAGCAGCCCTGCCTGGTGTAGCTCAGGGGACTGAGCACCAGCCTGTGAACCAAAGGGCTGCTGGTTCTATTCCCAGTTAGGGCACATGCCCGGGTTGCAGGTTCAGTCCCTGGATGGGGTGCATACAAGAGGCAACTGATCGATGTTTCTCTCCGATATCAATGTTACTCTCTCTCCCCCTTCTCCTCTCTCTCAAATCCATATTTTTAATTAAAAAAAAAAGAAAGAAAGAAGAGAAAACCTTCAAACAGAATTTTCTGAAACACGTCCCGTGGAAAACTATCTGCTTGAGGTTGTGTGAGGTGTTAAGGAAAATACTACACCCAGAAAACGTGGAATTAAACCAAGGAACACTGGCCATCTTGCCTTAGGACTTCTTGGATTAAGCTGACGGCCACCGTGCCTCCCCAGGGGGGAACCCATTGCTGTCACTGAAGCTACGCAGAGCGACTGCAGGTCCCAAAATGGGTCTGTAGGACTCAGCGTGCAAGGAACGTCCACTGGGAAAAACAAGCTTCATGTAACGAATGCACACAAACAGAAACGACATTTCATTCAAACATCTGTACGGAAATGGCTGAAACTGACGACGTCCCTGGCCACAAAGCAAACCTCAGCGGTACAAACAAGCAATCTTTTCCGGGCCATGGTATCTGACCACAACGCCATAAAAGCAGGAATTAAAAACCAAACAATAAACAAAAAAAATTAAATCACTGGGAAATGTATCTCTAAATAACTCAAGTCAAAGAAAGAAAAAGAGAAAACTGCAATTATCAGCCATTTGGAACATAATGATGCTTGGAGCTGCGCATTGCAAAATTCATGGAACGGAACCAAAGCACTCCCCGGGCTCCACGCATTTTTGTCATCATCAGGGAAGGCTGGGAGTGGCGCACACATCCCTCTCCGGAAGCTAGAAAACAAGCCACATGGTCAACCCAGGGGGAGAATTACAAGTAAAGGTAAAATCAATAAAGTGGAAAATACAAAAATCAGTAGAAAGGGCCCATCTAAGAATTAGCTACTTGTAACTGCTATAAGATAGCTAGACTTGTAAAGGCCCAATAAAGGGAGGGGGTGGGAAGCAGATGAGAGCGTGAGAGAAGGAACACCAAAACGCAGCACCAGGAAAGTCAGGGAAACTCCACCAGAGACGCAGAGAAGGGTGTTCAGATTGAAGGAGAGCCCTAAACACACACGGCGTGCCAGTTTCTCCGGCGTGTTCAGGGGGGAGCACCTGTGTCTCCGTCACTCTGGCTGCCGTAACCGAGCACCACATGCTGGGCGTCTGCAGCAGCGGAAGCTCATTTTCTCACAGATCTGAAGGCTGGGAGTCCAAGGTCAAGGTGCTGTCAGGATTGATTTGGGGTGGGACCTGTCTTTCCCACTTGCAGATGGCCCCCTTCTCATGTCCTCTCGTGGCCTTGCCTCTGTGCTCCTGGGGACAGAGAGAGATCTCTGTGTCTCTTCCTCTTCTCATAAGGACACCTGCCCTGTTATATGGGGCCCCACCCTCACAACCTCATTTATCTTAATCACTTCCTAACCACCTCTCCACATATGTTGCAATGGGGTTAGGACTTCAACATATGAATTACGGGAGGAGGGCACAATTCATTCCATAACAGCCTATTTTTCTAGAAAAATGGGAATTACCAAGACAGGTAGAACACCATGAAACCCACTTGAAAATGGACCTAGAACTAATATTTCCCAAACGGATGGCGGGGAGGGGATCAGAGAGTTAGTAAAAAAGTTCTTTCAAACTTTCAAAGAATGTTTCTAGGCTCCTTAAACCATCCACAAAGCAGAAAAAAAATTAAAATAGAATGCATTCCTATTCATTTTCAAATCTACCACGGCTGTGACACACAAGCATGACAAATGTCACCCAAATGTCACTCAGGCTTGGCATCTTAACAAGATCCCATGGTCCCTATGGAGAGGGGTCCCTATGGAGACACTCTGCCCAGAGACATGGCACGTTTTCAAAATAAGAGCCTCAAATTGCAGGGCAGTTGGAGCCCCAACAGGCTGAAACCAGGGCAGCCTTGAACATGAAGCAGCCCGTGGAGGGCAGCATGGGGAAGCCTGGGGCCAGAACTCAAGTGCTCAGAGGGGCCACGAAGGCTGTCCGCACCTGTCAGCTGCACATGCAAGGTGACACCAGGGGCCAGAAGTGGGGTGGACACCCCTCCCCAAGGCCACACATGCACTGCATGAGGTCAGCGTGCTTGCGGTCACCTTCCATCGTGGAGGACAGTCCCAGAGTCTGGGGTGCAGTTGATTCCAACTGCTAAAGGCTGGGAGGAGCCAGGTCAGCTTGGCTCAAACACCTAATGGCAGACCTCCTGGGGAGGCAGGGAGCTCCCTGTCACTGCAGGACCATCCTGTGGGGTCGCTCTGGAGGGGACACCAGCTCTGGGACAGAAGCTGGCCTCGATGTCATAAGTCTCTCTGTGCCTGAAGGATTCAGACTCACAGTGACTCTCATCTTCCAACGGCTCCATCCTCACTCATCCTGATGATTGCAACGTGGCTGGCGGGGACACACAGTTGCTCACGTCTGGAGCACATCGTTTCCACATGCTCTGTGGCCTTCTCCCCTCTGGGCCTGCATTACCATCTCTCGAGATGATCGGTGTGGGGGGTTTGGTGCAGAATGTGAGCAGAGAGCAGAACTGACCTCGCTTGCAATATTAGTCATGCACGCACAGACAGGTTTGTCTGCATCCCTCTTTCCCCTCGTGTTGCCATGGTGAGCAACCTGTCAGGTTCCAGCCTTGGAGCAGATACTGGGAGAAGGCTGCAGGCTTGAGGACCATTCAAGACATCCATTAGAAGCATTAACAAGCCCGGCCTTCCCTCTCTCCATAATGGACTGAATGCTGGCCTGTCACGCTAATGGATGCTTGGCCGCCCAGAAGCCGACTACTTGCCCTTCCTACGTGGATTTTAATGACAGATGAAGTGCTGTCATTACCATCCCCATTCACGGGCTCTTACCAACGCCCGAATTACCAAGCCTGCGCCAGCCCTGGTTGTGGGCCTGAGAAAAGGGTACGGGGCTGGAATCTAAAAAGCACCGTCAGTGTCATCAACAGGCTTTGGGTAAGAGCAGACGCCAAGCCACCGGTCACTCCCGGGAGGGCCTCAGTCAGTTTCTCTGATAGTGGATCGCAGGCTTGGAGAAATCAGGCTCTCGGTCACATCACCAGTGGGGAAGTTACAATTTACCAAGGACACCTCCTTGGCAAAGCAGAGCAGGAGACAGCTGGGGGCGGGAGTTGGTAAAGTGAATGTGATCCCGGGGACCCCTCATTCCTCACAGGAGATAGCTTGGTTGGCACCACTAGAATTGCCACCAGTCCAGAGTGGGGTCCTGCCAGAGCTCAGGAAGCCCCCAGTGAGTACTGACCAAGCCATGTCTCCCCACTCTGAGCTGAGACTTTGGGTTTTCTCCCTTGAGGAGGAGGGACTACCTTGTACTTGTGCAGAAAAGGGAAATGAGTGCTGGTGACAAAGGGGACAGGCTGGGGACATTCTTAGGACACTTGGCAAAGTTCCTATCCTCCTCCTTGTGCACACATGATAGGACTGTACTTCCTTGACCTTTGACCCAAATTAGACGTGGCCGTGAGACTCACTTTGGACCCGCACTGTCAGCAGAAGTGACAGCTGTCATTTCAGGGGAAGTTGGAGAAGAAGGGAAGAAGCAGTGTTTGAAGAGACGGTGACTGAGCGTTTTCCAAGACCAATTGGAGACACTAATCCGCAGATTCAAGAGGTCTAACAAGGAAATAAAACGAAATTCACTGCTCAACATCAGAGGAACACAGATAAGAATTCTTAAAACAGATCCACAAAAAGAAATTGATTGCCTTCTGAGGAAGTTAGCTATCAATCAGTGGAATTCATGGCCACAGGGTGGAGGTGAGAAGAAGCTGCACTCGGCTTCAATGTGAAGAAAGAAAACACAACTCTACCTACCAAAAACATCTTTTAAGAATAGGGTGGAATAAAGGCATTTTCAGACAAACAAAACCAAGAGACTATGTCAAAAGGAAAGTCTAAAGGTAACCTTCCCGCGGAAACAGCGTGATCCCACCGGTGGATCCGAGCTCCAAGGGAGGGGGGCGGGGTGGTAAACACTGAGAATGAGTGACAGACAGCTTTGACAAAGGAAAATGACAATAGCAACAGTTCTTCTCAAGTTTTTAAAACTTAGGCTTAAAACACAGGCCTGGGCAAAAGTAGGTTATACAGTTGTGCGTCTGTAGAACAGAATTCATCCTTGTGTTATTATTTACTAGTTACTCTATTGTTTGCCATATAAACAACCACAACACTACGTGTGCCGGCCGCTGTCCAGGGCAGTCCCATCAGTCAGGAGGGGGCAAAGAACCAGCCCCGCGTGACTCAGGAAGAGGGCAAAACTGTTAACAACTTTAAATCTTGATAGGTTGTCTACAAACGTTTTAATTTGTACAGTCACTGCCCAGTTGTAAGTGTATAACTTACAGAATAGTAGGAAAACGTAAAATTTTTTTAAAGCTGTCTATTTAAAGGAGAGAAAGGAAAAAATAAGCCAAAGAGTAGCACAAAAGGAGCACAAAATAAGATAGCTGATTTAAACCCAAATACATCAGGAATTATATTAAATATTTGAGTTTAAAGACAAATAAATGACAACAGATGTCCCAACTTTAAACGGCAGCTGTCCCAAAGCCCCCCCGCCCCCCGAAGGTGCTGGACAAGCAGCCTTCCCCGGATGATGCAGGCTGCCCATTGTGACCACCCGGATGGCCCCTGGACATCACACGCGGTGACTCTCAGAACCACGGGGGTGGGGCGGCACACACCTGCCCCACCTCCCGGCAGGGTGGCTGTGGTTTCTGACTCTGCCGTCTAGAGTTCTTTGGCTCACGTGCCATTTGGTGACTCTGCCCGCTGTCCAGCTGCTCCTGGCAGCCCCTCAGCCCTTTCCCAACCCACTTCCTGTGGCCCCAGGGAGCAGGGAATACGAGTTAAGACCTTTGCCTACAGAGCTCCCAGGGCCAGCGCCAGGCAGAGGACGGCTCCATCCTTCCGGCCAAAGGACTTTTCCATGAGGGGCGTTTCATTTTGACTCTGGGCGGTGAGCTGCTCTGCTTCCGGAGAAACAGATCATGGAGCCAGAAGCCTTAGAAACTTACGACCCTCACCACCGTGTCCCACTCAGCAGATTCCAATACCACCTGGCATCATGCAGGAAAAAGAACCCCAAGAAAGCCAAAAAGATGGCCAGCTGCAAATACAACGCCTGCCAATGGGTCCCCATCAAAAAGCTGGAGGTGCACGAGGCAGCCTGTGCCAACAGGAGCCTGGGAGAGGAAGGAGCTAGCTGGAGCCCTCCGAAAGTTCGCGTTCCAAGTCCAGGGCAGAATGCAGGTGCCCCTCCAGAGTCCCCCTGGGTCCCCAACCCCGATGTCTGGAACGTCGACGACACTAACAGCCGTCCCATGTTTGTCCTTAAGACTTTTGTTCCCTGAAAGCTTGTTTGTGAACGAGAGGACCACCTGCCCCATCCATGACCACCCCCCCCAAGAAGATCCTCCAACCAGCAGCAGAAAGGAGCCACCGGTCTCTTACACGCATGAAAGGAGATGCAACTCACCAGAATAAAAGGCACGCAGTGCAAACTCCACCGGGATTTTCTTTTTTCCTTCTTTCACCTAAGCAGATTGGTAACAATCAAAAGGCTTAAGAACATTCTGCTGGCACAGATGGGCAAATGATCACTTTCATAACATTGGTGAGGTTCGTTGGTAAACTTCCCTGGAGCACAATTTGACAAGAGCAATCAAAATAATCGATGCACCGTGCTTTGCTGGAGCACTTTCACTTCTAGGAGCTCAGCCTGCAAATACATTCACACTTGTGGAAAGCGAGGTAAGCGTAAGGTTATTCACTGCAGCATTCTTTGCAGCGTCAAAAGGTCAGAAATGACCTCAACACCCAGTAGGAGGGCTGGTGAGGTGAATCATGGTGGGGCCACGGAGTGGGAGAGCATGCTGCCCTGAAGAAGAGTGGGCGGACTCCTTCTGTACTCACAGGAAGAGGCTAAGGCCTACGGTTTCCCTCAGGGGCCAGCAAGCTTTTCCTCTAAAGGGCCAGAGAGGAAATATTTTAGGCTTCGTGAGCCAGACGGTCTCTGTCACAATTCTTCCGCTCTGCCCTGGTGGCAAGAAAGCAGCCACAACGTATGGACATGAATGTGCAACCCAAGAAAACTACAGAAGCTGGTGATGGGCTGGGCCTGGCCTGTGAGTCTGTGGGTCAGTGTGCCAAGCCTGGCGTAACTGGTAAAAGCCAAGTCCAGAGCACTCTCCATATCACGCCGCCACTGTTGTACCATTGTGGCAGAGGACACGTAGAGGTCCGTGCTTGCGTCTGCATACGGTTCCTCCTTGAGGACACACACAAAGCGTGCAGTTTGCCATCTGCCCCTTACGAAGAGCGCTGGGCTTCTCACTTAACTCGGGCGATGGGCTGCCCCCAGGGAAGGGACCAAGGTGACTGCAGGTCGGCGGGGGGGGGGGGAAGCACTTGCTGTTCCGGGCCCTTTAGTGCCATTTACATGTGAATGCATGTGAATGCAGTATTTGGTCAGAAAAATAAAACACCTGTTTTTTAGCCCTGGCCAGGTAGCTTTGGTTGGAGCAGTATCCTGATACGACAGGGTTGCAGCTTCAATCCCTGGTCAGGGCACTACAAGAATCAACCAATGGATGTGTAAATAAGTGGAACAACAAATCAGTGTTTCTCTCTCTAACTCTCTCTCCTTCGTCTCTAAAGTCAATAAATTTTTTTAAAAAATAAAATACCTATTTTTAAACAACAGCAAAAGACCTAAGTCTTGAAAGTTCTGTCAGGAGGAACTCTTAACTGCTAAGCTTTTTATAAAGTAATCATAACTTGGCTACCCCTGACCCCTTCAACTGATTCTCCAAAGGATTAAGAATTTCTTCTTGAGGACTTCTGGCCAAGATGGAGGTGTAGATAGACACACTGTGCCTCCTCGCACAACCAAAACAAAAACAACCAATGTAAAAACAACCGGAACTGGCAGAAAAATTGAACTGTATGGAAGTCCCACAACCAAGGAGTTAAAGAAGAAACATTCATCCAGACCCATATGAGGGGCGGAGACGGGCAGCCAGGCAGAGAAGACTCCAGGCAAGACGGTGGATTGCAGACCGCGCAGTCCCACATTCACTCTCAGATAAACCAGGAGGAACAGCTGGGGAGTGAGACCACACAACCCAGGGCCCCAGCGTGGGGAAGTAAAGCCTCAAACCTCTGATTGAAAACACCTGTGGGGGTTGACGAGGCAGCAGGAGAAACTCCCAGCCTCACAGGAGAGTTTGTTGGAGAGACCCACAGGGTCCTAGAATGTACACAAGCCCACCCACCCAGGAGTCAGCACCAGAAGGGCCCACTTTGCTTGGGGGTAGTGGGGGAAGTGACTGAAATCCAGCAGAGAGCAGAGCAAGCACCATTGTTCCCTCTTGGACCCCTCCCCCACAGACAGCATCACAACGCAGCTACGTGGTTGCCCCTCCCTGATGAACACCTAAGGCTCTGCCCCTTACTAGTAACAGGAATGCCGAGGCAAAGAAAACAAAAAACAACAAAAAAAACCAAACCACGTCCAAATGAAAGAACAGATCAAAGCTACAGAAAAAATACAACTAAGCAACGAAGATATAGCCAACCTATCAGATGCATAGTTCAAAACACTGGTAATCAGGATGCTCCAGGAATTCACTGGGTACTTTGACAACATAAAAAAGACAGCAATGAAGGTCACATTATGTGAAATAAAGAAACATCTACAGGAAACCGACAGCGATGGGAAGGAAACCAGGACTCAAATCAACAGTTTGGAGCAGAAGGAAGTAATGTTGAACCAAAACAGAATGAAGAAACAAGAATTCAAAAAAATGAGGACAGGCTTAGGAACCTCCAGGACATCTTTAAACATTCCAACATCCAAATCATAGGGGTGCCAGAAGGAGAAAAGGAAGACCAATAAATTGAAAACTTATTTGAATAAATAATGAAGGAGAACTTCCCCAATCTGGCAAAGAAAATAGACTTTCAGGAAGTCCAGGAAGCTCAGAGAGTCCCAAAGAAGTTGGACCCAAGGAAGCACACACCAAGGTACATCATAATTACATCACCCAAGATTAAAGATAAGGAGATAATCTTAAAATCAGCAAGAGCAAAGGAGAGAGTTACCTATTAAGGAGTTCCCATTAGACTGTCAGCTGATTTCTCAAAAGAAACCTTACAGGCAAGAAGGGGCTGGAAAGAAGTATTCCAAGTCATGAAAGTCAGAGACCTACATCCAAGATTGCTCTATCCAGCAAAGCTGTCATTTAGAATGGAAGGGAAGATAAAGTGCTTCCCAGATAAGGTCAAGTTAAAGGAGTTCATCATCACCCAGCCCTTATTATATGAAATGTTAAAGGGACTTATCTAAGAAAAAGATAAAAAATATGAACACTAAAATGACAACAAACAGAGCTATTAACAACCCAACCTAAAAAGAAAAACAATAAAAAACAACTAAGCAAACAACTAAAACAGGAACAGAACCACAGAAATGGAGATCACATGGAGGGTTATCAACAGGGGAGTAGGAGGGAGAAAGAGGGGTAAAGGTACAGAGAATAAGTAGCATAGATGGTAGGCACAAAATAGACAGGGGAGGTTAAGAATAATATAGGAAATGTAGAAGCTAAAGAACTTACATGTACAACCCATGGACATGAACTAAAGGGGGGAATGCTGGTGGGAGGGGGTATTCAGGGCAAAGGAGAATAAAGGGGTGAAAATGGGACAACTGTAATAGCATAACCAATAAAATATATTTAAAAAAAAAGAAAAAATAATCATACAAATGTAAAAGGATTTGACACCTCTTTAAAAACATTCATTCATCTCCGTAAATCAAACACAGGTCCGTTCTGATCAATACTAACCAGACAGTAGTGAACCTGTGAAATTTGCATCACCACCACCCACTTCCGTCCACCTAACAGACATAACTAATCAACCACAGCACTCTTTCCTGAGCCTGGGCAGTACCTTCAGAGTCCTTCTCAACACCAGGTTCCAGGCTGCCACTGTATGACAACCGAAGTCAGCACTGCCTTGACAGAGGCCCCTGGAGGCAGGCTCCCCACTTGGCCAGCTGTCACCCTCATGGCCTGATGCCGAGGTGTTTCAGGAAAAGAAGGAAACACAGGGACTGGAAAAAAAACTTCTGCCTGGGATCTGGGGTGCGGGGGAAGACCAGGCAAGAGGAATGTCTGTTCTACTACGTTCCTGAGCTGGATCTCAGCCATCTGTACCCTCCCTCCGTCCTCATTCCTTGCCTCCACCGGGCCTGACTCCAGAACACATCTGCTATAGCCACACTCTTACAGGGACCATCATAAAAACACTTGTTACCAGTGACAGTGACCACAGCAAGTGCTGGGCCGGGAGCCAGTGACTGAGTCACAAAGGAGAACTGGCAAATGGGCTGGGTAACGGCAGCCCCAGCAGCAGGCAAGCTGCCCAAGTTCATGGGCAGGATTCCTGGCGGAGGGGGAGCCTAGCAGAAAAGCCACGTCCTAGGACAGTGGGACTCTGGCAAGGCAGAGGAGGGAAAGAGAGGCATTACACTGGGGCCAGGTGCCTGAAGATACTACTTTATGAAATCCTGGCCACAACATTGAGGGACAAGTGTTTTTACTGCCAACATACAGATAGGAAAAGTGGGTCTCAGAGAAGCTTTATAATGTGCTTCGGCTCACAAAACCAGTGAGCGGCAAGAGGCCTTATTAAACTGGACCCATCGCCAGCAATTCCAGGCCTCGCTATGTATAAACCAGAAAAATGCACGAGTTCGCGGAGAGATGAGGACCAGCTGATCGTACCAGCCCTGTCTGTCACGGCCGACCCAGAAACACTCCACGGGTCCTGCAGGAGAATGGGTACATGGTAGGAAAGTCATGCAGAGGAATACGACATGGTCACCAGGAGAAGCAAACCCTAACCAAATCAACATGGGAGAATCTCACATAATGTGAAATTCAGTTTACACATTTAAATTTTAAAAAAGAGTGGGGGAACAAACATGCAGTATTCAAAGTTAGCATGGCGGTCACCCTGCTCGGGGCATGGAGGGGTCTCTCCGGAGCTGGTCACATGGGCATGTTCGCTTTTCGGGGGACTCATCCAGCTGTTCCCTGGAGGGCGGGGTTGAACTTCCATGGAAAGTCTTTCGCCTGATACTCATGCTTTTTCTCCAGTCCCACGCTGCCTCCCTGGCTGACAACTATGAACCAGACGACCACAGGCCAGCCTTCAAGTCCAAGACTGGGTTCAAGTCCTGACATGACCACTACCTAGTGAATTCCATTCCGAAGTGTGGATATCACTCCTTTGCAGGGTTCATTGTGCATAAGAAAAAAATGAGAATGCTTTCGTGATAACATCCTAAGAGCCTACATTTTCTGAGCCCCACGTACATTCTCTCCGATCCCTTCAACAACTCCGAAAGGTTTCTCCTCATTTCATAGCTGAGGCGCCAAGGCTCACAGCAGGAGACTATAGTAACAGCCAGGCTGATTCACGTTCGTCTGATCCAAACTCAGAGTCCTACCCGCAGCCAGCTGGGGGAAGAGCCGAGGACAGCTGGCCGGGTGTCCTGCGGAGAAATCAGGGCACCCGCAGGGTTGAAATGCCTCTAGATTCCAGAATCTCTCATCCCACTCATTCCCAGCCACGTTCTGAGTCTCCTAGGTTCTTCCTTCACCCTTTGAGCCCAGGGGGCATTGTTCATTCTTAGGACACGTCTGCCTTCGGTATCAGCTGGTTCGGCGGCTTGAAACAGCGCTCTTATCACGAGTCATTTTGGGGTTGGTTACTCCTGGCCCACAGAGAGCAGACAAAAAACCCAGGATTTTGGATACCTGGATGATAAGATTAGCAATGCCTGCGGACTATACTTTTTTTTCCAGATGCAGGGGAACATTTACACAACTGAGCATATGCTCCATCATAAAGCAAGTCTCAAATTTCAGACTTGAAACCACACAAACTGTTCCCTAAACTCAGGAGTGAAGCTAGAAACCAATACTAGAACACGAGGAAGCCCTGCCCTGCCCTCCCCAGTCCTGGCTGCCCTGCAATCTCTCTCAGCCACCCCTTCATGGCAGGAGGAGACCTTGGCTGAGCACCTACCTGGTGCTCAGGCCAGGTGACAGTCCAGACGGGGCAGGAGGCCAGCGTCTTCTCAACCACGCCTTTGTGAAGAGCACTCGAGTCTCAGGCTCTGCGCCTGCCTCTCAAGATGGCCCCATTTGTTGAGTCCTTTAACCCAAGTCCTGGAAGTCTGCCCTAGTTAACAGGCAAGCATCACACCGTCACCCTGCGCAGCTGAGCCGGCCGGTCCGTAGCCGTGAGAGGTCTGATCCTCAGCTCACGTCCAAACTCAGCGTGGAGGGCTGTCAAACATGCCTGGAAGGTGGAACCAGAAAACTCACCTCAGAAGGGGTTAAAGTACTATTACTACTACATCGGAGCTTCACTGGTCTCTGGACACAGCACGCAGCCTCGCTTCACGCAGGGTCTGCTGAGGAAGTGGCTCGTTCCGGTAGTCGACCCTCCAGCTAACCCCGACCTATCAACTGCCTGCGCTGGGTCCCCAATTTCCCCCAAAACCAACTTCCCATGCACCTCGGCCATTCCTTTCACTTTAGATACTACAAACGGGAGACTTTCTACCTCCAGATAAAGAATACTTTTCTTCACAATGGCTGCCCAGCAAGGGAGCTGGCTGCCTAGTAGTAAAGTCACTTCTCTCCATCAGTGAAGGTGTTCAAACAAAGCTCAAGACAACTGCTTGCTGAGGATGCTGAACGGGGAGCCTTAAAATCAGAACAATTCTTCAAAGACCTTCAGAGACCTCCAGCTGCAGCTATGGCCCACCGCACCGGCTGCTGCAAACACAGCAATGACCACCAGGTGGCGACAGAATCGCACCATCGTTGCAAAGGCCTCAGTAACCCAGAAGATGGCTTTTCCTGAAAATACTAAAAACCTAATTGAAACAAAACTTAAAAACAGATATACCACATGACCCATCAATTCCACTTCTGGGGCTATATCCACAAGGGTTGAAAGCAGCATCTTTTCTAATAAAAAAATAGACAAATATTAATAAAAGCATCTTAGAAAACAGGCCTTTATTAGAGAGGAGATTCAAAAATGCAAAGAAATGTTTACTCCCCATCTCAAGCTTTATTAAGCCAATGCGCTGTACCTAAACACGAGTCCCCACAGCTTCCCTGAATGTCTTTACCTCCCCCCCCAACTCTTCACCAAGGGGGCTTGGCCTGCTCCCAGTCCCCTGCATCCCCCCCCACCCAAAGCTCCCTCTGGCTGCCATGAACTGAGACCTCCGTCCCCAGGGAGGGACACATGCTGTCCAACCAGCCCCACTGCTGGAAATGCCGATCCCTGACCTAGACCTCAGACCTGGCACCTGCCCCTCGTCGATCCCAACTCTTCCCAGCTACCAGCCAAGCGCCAATCTGCCCACTGGCCCTTGACCAGGGCGGGCTACAGCCCAGGCTGCCACCACCGCCACCGACAGCCTCAGGAAAAGTAGGGCCAATGCGGCCAGCCTGCCCCAAGGCCAGTCCCCTCTTCTCGCTTTGACCCAGGGCTAGGCTCACCACAGGCCAGGCCAAGGCTCTCTCACATCATCCACTCGCCCTCCCCCAGCAGCCAAAGTCCTCAGAGCTTTGAGAGAAGCCCACTGAGTACAGATACAAAAGGGACCCCCCGGGGTCCAGAGCCCCAGGGCCAGGCTGTGCTCAGGATGGGGGCCCAGGCCCCCATATCCCTTGGGGACCCAGGGAACCATGAGCAAGGCCCAGAAAGATGGAACCAAACAGTTCAAGGGAAAAGGCAAATTTATTCAAGAAAATACACCAACGGGTGAGGAAGAAGCACGCCGGCCAGCGCCCTGTCTCCTAAGCAGGGTTCTGAGATGAGGCCAGGCCTGACCAGAGCCCGGGGCTCCCTGCAGTCCCAGGATGAGGCGCGGGGTGGGGATGCTGTTAGCACCAGAAACTGCCGCAGGCACAGCTGCACGGAGACAGGACAGGGGTGGCCTGCGTCTCCACCTGAGACATCTGAGGAGGGGCTGGCAGCAGGAGGCTCCTGCAGGCGGTCCCCTGAGTGTGGTTCTCGAATTCATAGACCGGCCTCAGTCCCCCAGCCCCCTGTAAACATGAGAACGGGCTCGCGGCTGCCGAGGCCCTCAGGACAAGATGAGGGTCCGAGACGTGTGGCTGGGCTTCAAGCGGCCCAGGAGCTGCCGGGCTTTCTCCTGCATGAAGAGCTGGTCCTTGGTGCCCCCACAGGCCACGGTCTTCCAGGCACTGGTCATCTGGGAGAAGGCAAGGGGGTTACCAACCAGGCAGGGGTAGCATGCTCCCAGGGAACCCTGGTGAGCCTGGCAGGAGGGGTGGGGGATGTTTCTATGACCCTCCCTCTGGACGCCACTCCGATCTCTGGGTTCCTGGACCACAAGACTCGGCCAGACCCCTGTGTGGCACCAGGCTCCAGGTGAGGAAGAATTATAGGCTGATGAGGAGGGGGTCACACATGCAGATGTTCACACAGGGGCTGCCAGGGCAGGCCCCACCCTCAAGGACAGGCACGTACTAAGCAATTAAATACAGAGACAACTTAATTACAAACGAGACCCCTGAGGGGGATCCCAGTATGTGGGTTCCCTGAGGGAATGGCGTCAGGACTGAGGCCTGAAACCTGTTGGGAATCCGGGCAGAGACAGCAGCCCGTGCAAAGGCCCCGAGGTGAGGAGGGCAGCTGAGCAAGTCCCCACAGGCGGTGCCACATTTGCAGCCAGCACTCACGGGGGCAGGTGTTGGAAAGTGGCTTCGGGGCTTCTGGGATGTCACTGGCTTCTCAGGCTTGGCCTGCAGGAAGCCCTCGTTGAGCAAACTGTTGTCCCCTTTGACGCCTGGCAGGGTGAGGCTGGAGGAGCTTGATGGGACATGCGTCGGCTGAAATCAAACCCCAGTGAGAGTCACCACTCTGCCACACTCTCAAAAACACCCAGCCACGTCCCAGCACCCCTGCCTCCTGGCTGCGGCCACCTCGGGCAGGACATGAACTTCTCTAAGCCTGGGTTTTGTCACCCAGGAGGGGAGACCATTTAAAGATTAGGAGAACATTTGTGACGTGCCTGTTCCAGGGCCCAGCACCTTGTAAATGCTCAATGACATTGGGAACTTTGATGTGAGGCTGGCTCGTCCCCAGCCACCTCAGGTGGGGGTGGGGTGCTCTGGTTTCTCCCAGGACCAGGAGCACCCACCAGCAGTCAGAGTGATGCCTGAGCCTACTAGCACCCACGAGGAGCTGCACAGAGCGCCCCAGCCTGCCCAGCGCCCCATTCTGCTTAGCCTTTACCCTCCTAACAGCCTGCTGGGCTCCAGACTCTTGTTACAGGCAGGAGAGCAAGTGCTGGCTCAGGACTCAAGCCAGGCCCACCTCTCCAAATCCTGTGCTTAACCACTTGCCATGACATTTTTTCTTTTTGGTGTTTGTTTTACATTCCCTACAATGCCAGCTGCAGGTCTGGCTGGAAGGCACTGAGTACAGAGGGAGGTATCTCTGCAAGACCTGTCGGTACCAGCAAGATCTGGTCAGCAAACCCTTCTCTCATGACCCTTGTGTGGTGCTCACTGCCTCCCACTGGGCACCGGGGCCAGGCAGGCTCCCTGTTGTCGGCTTCAATGGGCCCGCACTGTGGCGTGCAGCCTGGGGGGGTGAGTCTCTGCAGGGACCAGCCCCGTCCTGAGGCCAGCCCGGGAACCGGACAGCGTCCACCCCAGGGCTGACGTGCCCCAACCACGGGCTGTACTTGAAAAGCACGTCATCGAACTCTACAGTCACCCCCATGAGCAGGACCCACGTGCGGGTACTGGGGACCCAGATACACGGTTTTCAAAGGTATTCTAACGAACTCAGCTCTCGCCAAATGAACCTTTCTGCAAAGGCAGCAGCAGAGCTGCTCTGACCGATGCTGAGCAGGTGTTCAGGCCCCCCACTATCAGCCACGCCCCCCCAGCCCAGCCCACAGAACCACTTCCTAGGACCCCCAGACTCACTCCACCTCCAGGGCCCTCCCCACAACCACATGGTCCCTGAGACAGAGGCCTCCAGGGAGTCCCTCCGCAGACAAGACGGAAAGCCTCCGCCGTTCCCGGGTGGGGACAGCATCTCTCAGGCCCCTTACCAAGGACACAGCCTTGGGCACTGTGGACATCAGCTTCCCATCCTCGTCCACGATGTCAAGAGCCAGGGACTTGCGGACTTTCTTGATGGGGCTCCGCCGCAGCTGGAGGTGGAGAGAAGGAGGCGATGAAGGCAGGACCAGGGGTCCCTCAGGGCCCCAGCCGCCCTCTCCCAGAACTGGGCCGAACAGCGGAGCCAGGCCCAGCTGAGAGGATGTGCCATAGGGGAGGAGGGGTCAGGGCTCAGGGGGGCCCAGCAACACTGACCCCGCGCCGCTGATTCTACACCCCCAGTAGACCTACACCCACCTAGAGGCCCGCTCCTCATCCCCAAACGGGCTCAGCATAGCCCCATGCCTCTAATGCCCCCGGAAATAATCATCCAAGTTACACCTAAAACCCCCACCCACAGGCAGTAACTCAGATGTGAACCCCATGCAACAGATCCACAGCCCACTTTGCAAGGGACCCAACACCGCCCAGCGAAGAAGGGTCAGTTCAAAGAGGGGCAGGGAGGGCCCAAACTCCAGGGCCTCCCCGTGGCTGGTTTCGTGGGGAACTGCTCTCAGGGACAAGGGCAGGGCAGCCCACTTCCCTGGACGTCTCATTTTCACCAGCTGCCCCCCGACCCGCTCCCTGGCCACGTCTCCCCTCATCTCCCCATGGCTCCAGCCCCTGCCACCCACCCCTGCCCCCTACTCACCCCAGCCTTCCTCTTCTGCTTCTCAGGCCTCACGTCGTCCTCGCTGACGAGCTCAATGCCGGCCTCAGAGCGCAGCACCTCCTTCAGGTCCTCCTCCAGGTGTGGGGTCTGCGGCTGGAGCAGAGAGGGCCACGTGAGGCTCCCAGGCTGTCAGCATGGGGCAGAGGCGCGCCCCAGCTGTCCCAGGCAATGCAGGAAGGAGGTCCAGTGCTGGGACGATGGCCTCCATCTGTCTGTCTGTCTCTCTGCCCCTGCCCCCCACTCATACCATTAACTGTGCCACCTTGGACAAGCAGACACTGACTCTGATGCAGAGGGCCCCCACGAGCCAGGAGCACCCCCAAGTCACTATGGCAGCCCCCCAATCCCGTGAACAGCTGTTGTCTTCCATGGCGTAGAAGCGGAGGCTTGGAGAGGGCAAGAGCCCGGCCAAGGCCACGCTGCTGTGGACCCACTCAAAGCCCCAACCCCTTTGCCCCTTTGTTACACTGATGGGGACACTTGGTTCCACTTCCCTTTCTCAGGCCTGGGGCCCCCAGGTGACCTGCCTGGCCTCAGGTGGCAGGGACCAAGAAAAGCGAACACTCCGAGCAGCCCAGGTGTGCTGTGCAGCAACACCTCAGAGGGTCGCTCCGAGCGCCTCTGCGGGACTTTCACAATAGTTGCCGAGGGCAGGTTGCATGCAACTGGCCCTCTCAGACCTGTCTGGGGAGGGTGCAGAGAGGAGCCAGACCCCTGGGACAGGAAAGGGCAATGCACACCAGGACCCGGCCTGGGTAACTGGCTGGGCTGCACTGCAGGGCGGGGGCACCGCGGGCCCGGCTGCCAGGCTTCACACGAGAGCCCCACGCAGAGAGGGGACCTCGCCGCAGGCCTGGTTCACAGGCTGACGCTGCTCTGCAGCCAGCCTCTCTCACCTCCGACTGGTTTCTGAAAGAGCTGCCCCTGTCTCAGAGCACCGGAGGTGCCAGCTGCCTTTTGTCACTGGAAGAGCATGACCATGTCATGAGCTGGGAGGGGCAGGGTGGTTGGCATGCGTGCTCATTGGCCACCTCCAGGCCTCCCAGGAATGGCTCTCCCGTGCTTTGTAAAGAACCAGCAGTTAGGCAAAAGGCTGCGGTTTGAGGGGTGATGCACCAGGTCCCCAATTCGCCCCAGCATCTGAACAAGCCCTTCTCAGTCCCAGCACCTGCCGGTTTCCTTCCCCGCACTCACGATATGCTGGAGGTGCTTAGCTAGTCATGGCTTCATGGGTTCAGTTCCCGCCTCCACTGCCCCATACCGAGCTTCCTTCCCCAGCACGCTGTGAAGCTGTGTCTCCACCACCACCACCCAGTGCTACCTGGCACACAGTAGGTGCTCGAAAGGTCAGATGATTGGTTGAGCAAACTCAGCCTCGTGTTCCCCGTTTATAAAACAGGATGTCTGCAACTTCCTGGGGCTTCTGGAAGAACCCTGTGAGGCCTCAGAGGGCGCTGTGAACAGGCTGCAAACGGCTGGAGGAACCCGGGAGGCCCCACCGTGCAGAGCCGCCCACCCACGCCACCTACCAGAGGCTTCAGGGGCCCGTACTTCTCCAGGGCATTCTTGAACGGAGTCGGCGTGTGGGGAGCGTTGTCCATGGAGTACTTCTGATCTGGGGTCACAAACCTGTCAGGGCCAGAGGAGGAGGCGTAGGGGCAGGGTTGGGGACATGCACGAGGTGCCTCCCAGCTCCCCTCCACCTGGACCTCTGGCCTCAGCAGCAGGGAGGAAACCCCCAACCCCCACTGGCTCTGGCCCCCTGGCACTTGCCCATGCCCCTCCCCAGCCAAGAGGGTCTTAATCAGGGACGGAGAGGAAGGGGCCGTCCTCAGACACAGGAGAGAACAGGAAAGCATCTGGAGGGTCCCGGAGACCCGGGTGGGTGAGGGACTGGCTCGGTCATCAGTCTACGACAAGGACTTTCCACAAAATGAGGGAGGTTGTGGCCAGCCAGAGAGGGGAAGGGATGGCAGGTGGGATCCAGGAAGGTCGGGTCCATCCCCCACCTCTTTCCGGAGAGTGAGTGGCAGTAGCGTCAGCAGGGAAAGGCAGGGCAGACGTCAGGCACGAGATGGTGAGGCCGACGCACATGCTTAACTTACCGTCTTCCCCAGTCTCCTCAAAATGGTCACAGTGGGGACCGAGATGCGGAGGGAAAGCCTTAGCAGAGAGAAACCTAGGCAGGGTCTGGTCCGCAAGCAGAAATACTAGGAAGCTTCTACCAGATGTGGCCCCACCACTGTGTGATTTCTGCCTGCGGCGGGGAAAGCCTGCTGGGGAACGGACAGAAGAGGCGCCTCACGCCCGAGCCCCAGGGCTGCAGGCGCGGCCGGCCGCTGGCTGTAGGCAAATTTCAGCTCTGATGGCAGGTGCCAGACCCCACCTGCACGAGACCTGCGTGGCCTTAGTCTGCGGGAGGCACCACCACAGCTGACACTCCCGAAGCCTCACTGGAGAGTCCCAGGCTTGAGAAACACCCCAGGTTGTCAGGAACGTGGGGGCAGAGGCCTGTCCTGGACACGGCTGCCCAGGCTGCCACACCAGCCACTTCCCTCTGCCCGCCAGTCACTCCACAGGGAGGTTAAAGGCTAGGACACCACAAACCATTCACTTCTTCCTCTCTGGGGATGGAGAGATTAGACAGGGATCCTCACAACCTGATCCCACACCCCTGTTATCTCCCACCCGGGACACAGAGACCGCTCTGCAAGGATGAGCAGACAGGCAAGCGCTGGTCACACGCAAACACCTCCCAGCTCAAACCGCCGTTCAAAGGAATGAATCTGAGCCATGGCTCCAACTTCTGTGAGACACGGAGCTTTCGCAACAAATGGGAGAAAATTCTAGAACCTCTCAAAGTCACCATGTCAGCAAGAACTGAGAACACGTGCATGTTAGAAAACAGAGGGAGGCTGACTGGTGAGGGAACGCACAAGATGCCCTGGAGATGCAAACACACGATTCCGGAAGCCGGAGGACCCAGCAGAAAACCAAGTGGGTGAGCGCAACGGCGTCCTCGTTCAAAGGAAACCACGTCAGATGAGGAGAAGGAATACAACGATGAAAAGGGCCAGAGCCCACGGAGCCTGTCTCAGAAGGAACTCCTAAGGTCGGAGGGCAGGGACAGACACCAGAGACACAAGAACAAAAGAAAGAACAGCACATTCGCTCAGTTCAGTTTTGAGTTTGAAAGGAAGACCGGCAGAAACAAATTCAGAAAGAGCACGCCTACGTACAGCCCGGCACGTTTCAGGAATAACTGAAACAAAACAAAACAAAACGAAAAGTCCCTACAAAGACCTGGAGAGAAATAAAGATTTCCTACAAAGGATCGATAGCTGGATAGGTATCAGGAATCTCCAAAACCTAAATGCCATGAAGACAACAAAGCGGAGTTCGCAGCTTAGGGCCACAACTAGTCTGCCTCCAATTTCTACATCCAGCTCCTGTTGTTTACAAACCAAGAGACAGCCCTGGCTGGTGTGGCTCAGTGGACGGAGTTCCCAGCCTGTGAACCGAAGGGTCACTGGTTCGATTCCCGGTAATGGCACATGCCTGGGGTGCGGGCTGGGTCCCCGGTGGGGGTGTGCGAGAGGCAACCACACACTGATGTTTCTCTCTTTCTCCCTCTCATCCCCTCTAAAAATAAATAAAATCTTTAAAAAAGAAAAAGAGACAGAGAACCCAGACCCCAGAAAGCACAGGCCTCACGTACTCCTCACTGATACCCTCCCCCCTGAAAAGAATATGAATCCAGAAAGTACTACATTTAAAACAGGGAAAGGTTGCTCTTATAAACCAGTAATATCTTAAGGTTGCATTCTCAGCCAACCCGGCCCTTCCCCACTGACCCTTGACCTCTCTGGCTTGAATGAAGGGTCATTTCTCAGGAAAACGCATCTATGTTAAATTTCCAGCCACCTGTTGAGACTGATTTCTGACCAAGAGATTTACAAATCTTCCAAAACATTTATCATTAGAAGGGCTAAAACTCCCGAACCGATTTCTGAATTACAGAACTTACTCGTGAATAAATAGCGATGCTTCTCCCACAGCCAACGTAACAAGGGGAGGCTCAGCCAGCAGCTCTCCCCACCGGGACGGGGAGGTGGGAGGGAACGGAGCCGGTGCTCGGGCCCAGTAACTCACAAAATTAAAACTAAACTTGGTTGATAATGGTTCTGAACAGAATGGCTCTGATTTGAGAGAAACCATTTTGAAGACCAAGACTGCGGACTTTTATCTCTGAGGATAAAAGAAATATTCGCAGAAGTCTGTATTTTATTCAGCAAAAACGTGACCCCTCACACTGACACTGTTAACAGATGTCAGCGGGGGCGTTCCCACCCAAACGGCTTGTGGAGTCTCACACGGACCCCCCCCTCACTCCCCCGAGACAGCGAGATGGCGTCCACCACCGGGAGCAGGGGAACGCGGATCGGCACAAGAACGCCGTGATCGCATGCTGCCAAGACCCGGCTCTCTTAACGCGGATTTCATGAAATGCAGACAAGGGGTCCCTTCCTCAACCCAGATGGGCAGCGGACTTGACTTTTCAAAGTTTTCCTACGATTAAAACACGCCCATTTTGGACGAGTGGGGATGAAAGACGGCACATGAACAGAGAAGACAGTTTGTACACCTGAAATTTTTTTCAGTTTGATTTGTAGGAATATAACCTTGTGGGATGCTAATGTTCATAAAATTTTTAACACTTAAAAAGAAGAATCACGCACACACAAGGAAGCCCACACCTGAACAGGCTTCGGAGGCTCAGAAGGCAGAAGGGAGTACTCGCTGCTGACGAGCACCAGAGACAGACAGACAGACAGACAGACAGACCTGGGGGAGGGACCGTGGCCTTCACTAAGGCCACTCAAACACAGTGCATTTGGACTTGACACTTGTAAGTCACAGAGATTAGCTTTTTCACAGCAATTTGGACTCTCTGTTCCTGAGATTAGAAACCCATCAGATTAAAATATAAAGATGAATTAGAACAATGGCAAACAAACAAAACACCCAAGGTAACGGACCAGACTATACTGACAAAAATGAGGGGGGTGTGGCGACCATGGGGCTGCTTTCTTATCCCCGAGTCTCAGGTGTTTTTCCAAGGGCACCCCCTCAACCCCCACCAGGCTGGCCACTGCTGGGGGCAGGGGTGGGTCCTCCACTCCGGGGCCAGCGACGGGCAGGGCACTCACGCAGTGTGTTTCTGGTGCAGGGGCGTCTTGTCCCGGTGCAGGGGCGTGGTGACCACCACCTTCTGGCTGCACACTGGGGTGGACGTCAGCGAAGGGCTCTCCAGCTCTAGTGTGTCCTGTTTGTTCCAGAAGTTCAGAAACTGCCAGGGAAGACCAAGGAAACAAGACAAAGTGATGACCTCTGGGGAAGGCGAGACCTTCCCTCACTCCCCCTTCTGACAGAGAAGACCCCCCACCAGCCAGGCACCGGAGACAGAAATGCCAAGACAGACCAGCAGGAGCCCGCAAGGAGGTTCGCGTCGATCACTGGGCTGGCCAGCGCCCTGGCCCCACCCCCCTTTGCCAAGTTGGCAGATCATTCTCCAGCCCTGGGTTCTGCTGACAGTGTGCTTACGACCAAGGACACGGACTGCGTGGGAAGAGCCCTGAAAGGCCTGTTATGGACAGGGAACGGTCACAGCTGCCGATGCTGCCATCTAAAGAACACCTTCTCCCGCCAGGGCTAAGGACTTGGCACCAAGAATGGCGTGGGGTTTCACAGACCCTCTGAGGGGTAGGCACTACTGTGATCCCCTTTCCAAGCAAGAAAATTGAGACTTAGAGGAATTTAGAATCTTGGGTTGAATTCTAGAGGCAGGAGTCAGATCCAGACCTAAGCCAAGTCCCTGTCTCTGCCCTGATGGTGCCTCTGGTAGTCCAGGGGGCCTTGGTCCACTGTCCTGCATGGGGTCCCCGAGCAAGGCCAGGCCTCATCATCCTGGGCTGCTGTTCGGCGGCTCAAGGCCCCACTATCTTCCTTCTCCAGCCAGCAGCCCTCACTTAGGGTCATTTATGGGCTGGATTGTTTTCTCCCAAAATTTATGTTGACATCACATGACTGCCACTGTATTTGCAGACAAAGCCTTTAAAGAGATTACGGCAAAATGAGAGCAAGTGGCTGGGCCCTGATCCCATAAAACCAAGACTGGAGTCCTTAGATTACGAAAGGTAAGAGAAATAACAGAAGGAGGCAGATTAGGGTGCAGACAGAGGGGCAATCACATGAGGACACAGGGAGAAGCCAGCCACCTCCAAGCCTTCTCCTTCATTTCCTTTATCATGTTTTTGGGGTCTTTTTTATTAACTGGTCTTCCTGCCAGAAAGCCGGCTTCCTGAGGGCACCCCTCCACCTCCAGCCCTCACACGCAGCAGAGGATCCAGGAGCACTTGCTGAGCAGCACGTGCCTGCGTGCCAGGCCCTGCACTGGGCCCTGGGAGCCTGCACACAGAGCCCAGTGAGAAGTCGGGGTGGGGGTCCACACACCTGGGACGGCGAGAAGGGCAAGGTCTTGACGGGTGTGCTCTTGGGGGTGAGGCTGTTGCAGGAGTCCAGGAAGGACAGGTTGGCACTGTTCTCTGTGACGGGGGACAGGGCGACACGCCTCTTCTTCTGCCGCTTGAGCACGGAGGGTGGGGTGCCAATGCCCAAGCCCCCCACTTCAGTGCTGGGGGAAATGGGGATCAGCTCGCCCCGGCTGCCCCGGCTCAGGTCTGAGATGGTGTGGCCGTCCAGGCGGTACTCGGTCACACTGGGCCCAGGTGCAACGGACTGGCGGGGCGGTGGGGCCTGCCGGGGCTGCGGTGGCTGTGGCTGCACGGGGCTGCTGCTGCTGCTGCTGCCCTCTGCGGACGGCTCCTCGGGGAGGTCAAACTTACTCAGGTCACACCAACCATCGGGGTCCTGCCCGGAGAGGAGGGGTTAGTAATCACTGCAATTTCTCTGCTTTCCTTCCAGCAGATACAAGAGGACTCATTCATAGAAGGAAATTAAAACGAGTGTCAAGCACGATCCCATGGCCCGGGGACGATCATCGTTAACACTTCCTCTCATTTCCTCAAGGAGTCTTCTATGTCTGTGTATCGAGTCAGTAAATAAAAATGAAAACCTATTGCGCAGCTGTAACTTTAAAAAATGGGCCCTGGCTGGTGTAGCTCAGTGGATTCAGCCTGGGCCTGTGAACCAAAAGGTCGCCGGTTGGATTCCCAGTCAGGGCACATGCCTGGGTTGTGGACCAGGTCCCCAGTAGGGGGCGCATGAAAGGCAACCACACACTGATGTTTCTCTTCCCCTTCTCTCTAAAAGCAAACAAACAAACAAATAAAATGGTCCATGCAGCCCTGGCTGTGTAGCTCAGTAGGTTAGAGCACCATCCTGATTGATACACCAAGGTTGCAGGTTTGATCCTCAGGGCACCTACGAGAATCAACCAACAAATCTATAAACAAGTAGAACACACAATGTTTCTCTCTCCCTAAAGTCAGTAAAAAAAAAATGTTCCATGCAATACTTAAGATGTACAAAAACACAAAGAAAGCCCAACGTGCACCCGCCTGTTCACATCCTGTGCCTTCAGGTAGGACACCACCACCGGGTTTAGAATGACCCAACCCCACGCATTTCTCTCCCACTTTATCACTTATACGTGTCCCTAAATGACATCTAGTGTTTTGCAGGTTTTTAACTTCAGTGTGAGTCACTTCTACATCCTGCGTTTTGTTCCGTTTAAAATTTCTGTAAAGCAAAGCACTGGTGTCTAATTCTATTACCTATGAGTTAAATGTTTACCATAAATAAGTATTAGTTGTTACGGTAGAAAAATATCAACTTTTATAACCGTAAAACATTCCAGCACATGACTCTATCAGTTATTTAACTACCCCTCCTGCAGGTGCGGCAGGGGAGCGGCAGAAAGCAGCATTTCCACACTCTGTAGCTCCGTCGCTGCTGGGCCTCACTCCTGGCTCAAGCCCTCACCAGCTGTGTGACACTGGACAAGCCTCCTGGCCCCTCTGAGCTTGGGAGGCCCTCACTGGCAATGAGCCCGCGGCCCACTTCACATGGCTGTTAAAGGACTGACAGAGAGCATGACGCAGGTGGCCACTAACAAGTCTGGCACACAGTAGGGACTCAAATATTACATACTTGAATTGCTAATTAAGCAGTGAGCCTTGCACACACTGGGGGCTTGATGCAAGTGAGCTCCCTTCAACCCTTCTCTGTGCCCAGCAAGGGGAGGAGGATGCAGAACGGTCTGGGGATGAAAGTGGCCACACCATGAAGTGCCAGCAGTCCCCTCGGAGCCCAGAGGAACCCACATGGCAGCCTCGGAGCTGTGCGCTGCAGCCTGGTGAACACGCTGGACCTGCGTCTCCAGCTACTGAGATTCCTTGGACAGCAAGGGACATCACAGACAGACCCCAAAGCTGGGTACAGTCCCAGCCGCTGGGGCTAAAAGATGAAACCCAGAGTCAGAGGGTCTTAGAGATGGCCCCCTAGGGACCGTACCCTCCAACCACCCACCAGTAAATAAGACAGTGAGCACAGCACCACAGTTGAGACCACCAAGCTTACTCACTGTGTGACCTTGTGTACATGACTTGACCTCTCTGAGCCTCAGTCTCAGCTACAAAACTAAGCAAGGACATACCTCACCAAATACTGAGTGGACTGTCCCTGAGGCTCAGAGGCTGGTATGCAATAGACATTCAACAAACGCCATTATTGTTACCAAGGAAAGGCAAAGGCCAAGTGGGAAGGCAAATGTGGGGTGCATTCCCTGAACTCCACTGCCCCCCGCTGCCAGACCTCTTGCCAATCAACCCAAGACCTGTTCCTCACAGGCCTGGATGATGCAGCTGGGCGCTGGGGGCATCACCACCCACCGCAGAGCTCCCGAGGGGCACAAAACACAGCCAGCCTGGCCTCAGGGGCTGCAACATCTGAGCAATCAAAACCCACTCACCGCGCCAGTCCCACCAGCTCCTGGGCCCCTCTCCAGGGACACCCAGCCACCTGTGGTGCCGCAAACACCGTGCTCAACTGCGCTGTGTTACTGACCTCAAACACCCTCTCCCTCCATCATCCTTGAGGACTGGGTGCACTGCCACCTCCCCTGGGGAGCCCTCCCACCCCAACGCATACTGTCCATCATGAGTCAGGAGCTCCCTGAGGCAGGGACCATATGGCAACTACCTCAGGTTCCCCAGGCCCTGGCCACAGGCTGGGCACTTAGCATCAGCTCAGTTAATTTTACTGGGATACGGAGTGGACAGAAGGATGCCCGCCCACGAGAGAAGGACTCCCTGCTGGGGGCTGCTCCGGGTCCACTGTGAAGTGCCGGGACGAACATTACCGACTCGATCAAGTCCAGGGCTTCCGAGAAGCTGGAGCCCACGGCCGGGATCAGGAGGTTGGCGGCCTCCACCACCCACTTATAGGGCAGGCTGGTCTCTGGCGAGGAGCTCTCCTGGTCTTCATGCTTGGGGACATCGTCCAAGGGCTCTGGCGTGCGCACCGCGTCCAGCTCTGCAGGAACGCCTTCCAGCTCCTTCGCGGGGGTTGTGGCCATGGGCTCCTCCTCACTGCTTTCCTCCTCCTTCACAGCAGGGAGCGCCCGGGGCCAGGTGGTCACAAGACTTCCCTGCTGGACACAAGGGCACACTAGGGTTTGGAGTCTTTGTCAGAGATAAAGATGACGCTGTATTCCAGCTAAAAGCTGCACAACCCGAATCGAATAAGGAAACCCTGACAAACCCAAACGGAGAGACTGTCTCTACCATAATTGGCCTTACCGTACACTTTGAAAATCTCAGTATCATGAAAGACTATGAAGGGCTGATCGCAGTTAAAAGTGCCCACAGGGGAAGTAATGAGTAAATGCAACGTCTGACCAGGGGCAGGAAAAAGCAAGACATGGACTGCAGGTTAGAGAGAAGTAGGACAGACAGTCCTGAATCGGTGTTAGATTCCTTAAATCAGCTACAACTGCGGCTGTGTAAGGGAACACCTGTGTTCTCGGGAAACACACTGAAAACGTTCGCCCAGACGAAAAAGTCTGATCCCCGGTCAGGGAACATACAAGAAATCACCCAATGAATAAATAAATATGTAGAACAAATGGATGCTTCCCTCTGTCTCTCCTCCCCCTCCTCTCCAAACTCTCTTCTGTCTCTCTAAAATCAATAAATACAAATTTAAAAAAAAAAAAATTGCCAACATGCTTTTAGTATGAAAAAGCTAGAAAGAGGAACAGGTAGGAAGGGAACTGTTGAGGAGGGCAGAGAAAAGCTGAGGACAGTCCCCAGTTTTTGATGTCAGCCTGCTCTGTCCTGCATCCCCTGTGGGCAGATGAGTGCCAGGTACGTGCAGAGGAGTGTGACAAGGCCAGGCCCCAGTGGGAGACCCTCAGCAGAAACTAATCAACAGATGTGGGTAAGGTGACAAGGCAAGACAGGTGTTAAACGACACAGTGAGGGCTAACCCTGCGATCACCCCCACCAACCCGGGGCCGACCCAGTGGCAGGCCCTCCCACCTGGCCTTCCGCGGGCTGGGCGCTCGGGGGGGTGTCCTTGCCCTCGACCTCCAGCAGCAAGTACACGGGGGGCTTGCAGTCTTTGGACTCGCTCAGGAAGCCTCCTGTGTCCACCTTCCTCTTGATGGTGGAATTCCAGTGATTCTTCACAGCGTTGTCTGTCCTATGGGGGCAAACGGGGGGCTTTAAACCTGGTGGCTCGTGGGCCACCAAGCCTATCACTAACCTCCCTGAGCTGAGCTCCCACTTCAGTAGATGAGGGTTCAACCTGAGAGCTGGGAGGTCTCTTTCAGCTCTAAGATGAAGTCACATGTTTCTAGCCCATAACAATTCAGAGCCTTTTCCACCCACCTCTGCTAAAAACTAACGCACAGGAGAACAGAAGCGCTCACACACGAGGCGCTTCACTCTCTCAGGCTCCGAGCAGAGCACCCTGCCCTCGCATCGTGAACAGTGACAGCATGGCCGAGCAGCCAGTCTAAGAGGAGGGCTGGACGCTCCTACTGCAGACCATCAGCAAACACACACAGCATGTACCAGGTCAAGGCCAGACTCCCAGCCCCCACCTCGCTGCGCCCCTTCCCTATTCTTCCCCACCCCTCACAGGCGAGAGCCCTTCCTCCACAAACCCCACACACCCTAACCTCTGCATCTTGGGCTCTGCTTCTAGGAGCCTGATGCAAAACACCTCCCAGCCCTCCTTCAGTTCTAGGGTGCTCCAAGCTGTAACGCCCTCAATTCTTTTGCTCACATATATTTATGAAGTGCCCATTACACGGCCAGTAAAACAGGTGGCTGCAGTTACAATCTACTCTGGTGGGGAGACGGGCATCCTTGTCTGATTACGGCAGGTATACAAGCTGGGCACCATGGCCAGGCCGCCAGGGACCGAGCACAGGCTGGGAGGACAGAGAAGGCGTCTCTGTAGAAATGACGCCCCCGCCAAGAACCAAGGATGAGAATACGATGGGCACAAGGCAGAGAGCATTCCAGGCTGAGGGAGGCAACAGGGGCACCTAGAGAAAGCTCCTGTGTCCCAGGGAGAGGAGGGACGGGCGAGCAAGGATGTGGCGAGGCGAGTGGCCTGAGCCGGGCCTCAGGCCACACGGGGAAAGAGGCCAAGTCTTCGAGCCGAGCGCTGGGAGAAGCTCCAAAGGCTACCTTTGGACTCGGGCTTGACTTTCGAAAGCAGACCCTTCAACACTCCAAGGGAAACAGACCACCTGGCACCCTACCTGCTCTCCCCTCCCGGGACTGCAGTGTCGTGAGAAAAGAGAGGCTAAAACAAAGGACAGTACAGTGATCCCGCAGCTACCTCGGGAGTTCCGCTCCAGAGACCCTGCGGTAGGTGAAAATCCGCGAAGTGCAGGAGTTACATTTATTTTACTTATATATATTTTAAGGCTTTAGAAACCCTTCCCGCAGTCCTATAAACCTTTCCCGAACTCTCACAAACACTTCGTATGCCCTTAAACACTTTCCGCACCCTTAGACCTACGTAACTTTAACATATGAAATTCTAGACGGGTGCTCACCAGCGAAGCATACGGCCGCCCCTCGCTGCATCGCGGTCCACTTACTGCAGCTCCACCGTGTCGCGGGTTTTAAAAGCTGTGAAGCTGCAATAAGTGAACCGTGATGCAGCGAGGGACGGCTGCAAGGGGAGTATGTACAACGACACAGAGAACAGGGTAGAAAACTACAGCAAATAAGAGATGAGTAAGTTTCCAGAAGATGGAGAACTGTGAGGAGAGCAACAAGCAACTCAGGAGACTGGGAGTTGGCCCGCAGGCAGATTCTGGCAAGAAGAGAGCCAAGTCTTCCCAGCACTCCTGGCAAAATCTCACGAGACTCAGGGCTCGGAGGGACCAGGCCCAAGTGAGGCGCAGGGTGAAAATGGAGCAGTGGTTCGGACCTCCAGACCCTGGCCTGGACCTCACAGGTTTATTCTCTAAAAGACATAAAAGGAACAGGCACCCCTGGTCACAGCAGAGGGCAGGGACGGCACAGAGAGCTGAGATGGGGACTAAGTGAAAAGCTGCACAGTGGCCCTGGCTGGCGTGGCTCAGTGGATTGAGCGCCGCACTGCAAATCGAAAGGTCACGGGTTCAGTTCCCAGTCAGGCCACATGCCTGGGCTGCAGGCCAGATCCCCAGCTGGGGGCGTGTGAGAAGCAACCAATCGATGTTTCTCTCACACCAATGTTTCTCTCCCTTTCTCCACTTCCCGCAAAAAGTAAATAATTTTTTTTTTTAAAGAAAAAAGAAGATCTGCACAGTAAGCTCTGGCTGGTGTGGCTCAGTGGACTGAGTGCCAGCCTGCAAACCGAAAGGTCACGGGTTCGGTTCACGAGTTCGGTTCCAGGTCACGGCACATGCCTGGGTTGCGGGCCAGGTCCCCAGTTGGGGGTGTGAGAAAGGGAACCTTTCTCTCACACATGGATGTTTCTCTCCCTCTTTCCCCTCTAAATAAAATTTTAAAAATCTGCACAGTGAATGGGAGGTCCCCAGGCCCCTTCTCCCCGCCCTGCCCGAGGACTCCCTACAGCTGGGCCCAGGCAAGAGTCTGAGGGACGCACGCATCCCTGGGAAAAGAACACCTTCAGAGAAGACTGGGCGCTTCACCCACAAGGCTCTCACCCTGCGGGCCCCACCCCTCCCAGCCCCCAAAGGCGGCTCACCTCCCGGGCAGCATCTTGGCGATCTCGGCCCAGCGGTTACCCAGCACCTTGTGGGCCTCGCAGATGATGCGGTCCTCCTCCTCGGTCCAGCAGGACTTCTTCACCTCGGGGTTGAGGTGGTTGTGCCAGCGCTCACGGCACTGCTTCCCCAGCCGGCCCTTCAGGTGCTTGGCGATCAGCGTCCACTGCTTCGTGCCGTACTTCTTCACCAGCTCGATGACCTTGGAGAGGAGCCTCGTGAGCCAGCGGCCCTGCCCCGGCCTCTCACCAGCACCTTCTCTCCACAGAAGCGCCACCACAGCCCTGAGAGGTGCGACTGACTGACCAGTGGAGGGCACACACCCAACCTGCAGCTTGACCCCCCCACCAAATGCAAGGGCAGGCTCACGGTCCTTGGACTCACTGGGGTGAGTTAGGGCCTACTGTGTACAAGGCACTGTCCCAGGAGTTACCTTCTCATCTTCCTCTTTGGTCCACGGCCCCTTGACAAGATCTGGATTCAAGACCCTCAGCCATCGGTACTGGCATTGCTGGTCAGTGCGGTTCTGGGAAGAAAGGAATTGTGGGAACTGGGGCGGCGGCCCTGGACCCCATGTGATCACTGGGCTCAGGGGACTGTGGCCTGGCCTGGGCCCACCTCAGATGGGCTGTCTTGTTCCTGCACCCACCACACGCTGCACGGCCACATGCCAGAACATGTATGGTTTCTCTTTGCTAAAGAGAACATGAGAGGAACTAGGCAAACTAAGAACCCATTGGGAAGCCACCTCTACCAGCCTAACACCAAGGGGCAGCCACCGCCAGCTTCTAAACCCCCATAAAAGCTGGTGGGGTCTGTCAGGGACCCCTGCTTGCATCCAGAACAGTGTCATTTCCCTCGTCATGTTCTTTCAAATCACATGGAAGAGGGAGATGAGGAATGGGTCCCAGGAGGGACCTGGTGACTTGGTCCTTGAGCTCCCCAAGTGACCCAGGAAATAAGGCAGACAGCAGCTCCAGCCACACGGCTCTTCCCAGCAGACGCCCGCTGTCTTGGGAGGCGGGGTCTGAGGGAGCCCCGCTGAGAGGGGCCTCACCGTGAAGCCCCTCGGTGTCGGTCTCGCTGTTGAGAAACTGAGCACCAATTGGCTCCTAACTTACAGAAAGAAATGCAAACATGCCACCAGTCACATGCCCCTGGGGACAGGCTGCAACGGCAGAGCCTGAAGACCACAGACACAGGGGGGCTGCAGCGTGTCTCAGCCAGGGTGTTTGGGGTTCCAGTTTGGGAAGAAAAGGCCTGGGGGGCAGCAAGGAACTCCCTTTTCCTTCTGCCTGGCACCGAGCCTGCCCCAGGAATGCTGTCGGGTCACTCAGAGCCCTGTCGCCGGGGGAGGAGGCTGCGGAAGGGCTGCACTCACGGGAAAGTGGCTGGCCAGGAACTTCCAGTCTTGCTGTCCAAACTGCCTCACCAGGGTCCTCAGCTGCTCGTCCTGCCAACGCCAGAGAGAGAGAGAGCTCCGCTCGCGGATGCAGGAGGCAGCTGTGTGTGACAGCCCGCTCCAGGGCCAGCCACGGCCAGCCATTCAGTCACGACCCACCGTGCGCCAGGCGCTACAGGCGAGGCAACAACTGACCTTCTGGGCCTTATGGTGCACAGGGAGCCAGATGCAAACCCGAGTCTCCCGAAAACAACAGAAAAGCCACTGGGCTGAAGGGGCAGGGGCAGGTACGTGGTGGGGCCTATTTGGGGAGCAAAAGGGACAGGCCCAAGGGAAGTCTGGTGTATCTAACGCCCACCAGCACAGGGAGAAAGGGATGCAAGCTGATTTGGAGGGGACGGCAGAGGCCAGGCCACATGCAGGACCAATTCGGGCCTCTGTGTCCAGCACAGCCCCTGATGCACTTGACCACTGGGTGGTCATGGTCCAACATGCAGTTGTGAAGTTCACTCTGGCAGCTGCAGGAAAGGGGCTGTAAGAGGGCAGGATGGAGAGAAGGAGGCCAGAGATGATAATGACACGGCACTGGAGGCGGGGACAAGGGGGCAGAATACGGAGCAGTAAGCAGGCAAAACAGCGTCTGTTAAAGCCGTCTCCTGAAAACGAACCACTGATTCGCACAGCAGCCCGAATCTCAGTATCGTTACGACGAGCGAAAGGAGCCAGACGTAGAAATAAGCGCTGTACGGCTCCATGCACATGAAATGCTAAGCAATGTCAACTAAACCAGAGGGACAGAAGGGCAGTGGTCGTCGGAGCCCAGGGGTAGAGGGAGGAGCGTTTGGGGGTAACGGAAGCATCTGGAAGGTGAAGAAGGTGCTAGTCATTTCACAGTAATATATCAGTAAAACTTCATCAAATTATACTCTTTTGAGGCATTGTAGCTGACTGGATGCAAAGCATTCCTCAATCAAATTGATTTTTAAAATGTAACTTAAAGAAAATGTGGCACATCCATACAGGGCGCTATTATTCTGCCTTAAAACAGGAAGTTCTGACATGTGTTACAGCGCAGACGAACCTTGAGGACTCTATGCCAAGCGAAATAAGACACAGAAAGCACAGTGGCGATTGCCACGGGCTGGAGAAGGGGCTGGAGGAATTGAGTGTTTGATAGGTGTAGAGATTCCGTTTGCAAGGTGAAAAGTTCGGGAGATCTACTGCACCTGGGAATGCACTTAACGCTACTGAACTGTCCACTTAAAAGTGGTGTCATGACAATTTAATGCGACGTCTTCGTCCCACTCCCGCTCTCTCCTGGATGGAAAAAAAGGGCCACCGCAGAAATCCAGACCCTCAGCTGCAGCCTGGCCACAGTCCAGCACTGGCTGGACGAAGTCCCCATAAATCTCCTAGCTGAGCCAGCTGACAACCCCCACCCTCCACGCTGCCTTCCTCTCCATCCAGCCTGGCCAGGCCCACACCTGCCTTCCTCCCACGTCCATCACCAGCACCCCTGTCCTTGCGACAATGCCATGGACCCTGTGTCCTCTCGTCTCCAACTCCTCATGGACCCTGTGGGCCTCTCCTACCTGTTAACTCCACCCCGTGTTGCCCAGCCTCTCCACCACCGACGTCCCTGGCCTGCCCCACACAGTGCCCTCCCCAGCTCCCAGATCTGTCTCTGGACCCCAGGCGGACCCCAAATCTCTTCTTACCCACCCTACACCCAGCAGGTTAGCTCCCCTGAAGCCCGGCTATGTTCACGTCACTCCTCTGCTTTAAAAGCCTTCAATGGCCCCACACAGCCAGCGAGGAATCCACGCACCGAGCCTGACACGGAAGGCCCTCCAGGGTTCAGCCCCGATCGACCTTCTCCGACCACGCTTCTCCTCCAAGGATGCTTCTCCCCAGCCAAACCAGGGCTCCTCTGCTGGCGTTTCTCCACCCACAGCCCATTGTCCACTGCTCTGCATCCCGGCCATTCTGCACACTTCCCTGCCAGCTAGATTTCCAAATCCTTATCCTGAAACTTCCCCTGACCTCTCCTTCTAAAGGCATTTCAACAATCACCTCCCTGCCGGCTGCATTTCAAAACCCTGATCCTGAAACTTCCTCTAATCTTCTCTTCAGGCCAATAGCAGCCTCTCCTCCCTAAAGTATTTCAACAATGACTGGGGCCACCTCTGCCTGGGGCCTTAGTGCATTGTTGCGTAGAGGGGATCCTGCTGGTGCTGTGGAGGTCTGGCCTCTCCACGTTGTGCAGTCTTGCCTCTCTGCCCCAGGCAGAGAGCAACTCTGGGGAAGGGACCCCATCTCGTATGGTCTTCAAAGCCCACAACAGCTGCAGCCCCTGGGCCGATGTGGGATGAACAGACAAGGCTGGCTAAGCGTTCCCATGAAGAAGCATCTTTTACGATAGAAGAGGGGTTCACAACTCCTAGACTGGGGGGGGGAAATAAAAGACCTAAAACTAAGCACATCCAGACAATGAGAGGTACAATAAAAAGATAAGGCCAATAGGAGTCAAAGATGGCACGACCAATTTAGAAAAATAGCTGGCAGTTTCTATAAGACATACACCCCTCCCACGACTGAACCCAGGAATCCTGCTCAGGGAAAACATATCCTCGAGAAGACTTATCAGGAATCCTCACAGCGGCTCCATTCACCACAGACAAAACCTTGGAAAGAGCCCAAACGCCCATCAACATGTGAAACACGTGGTGGTATATCCACGTAATGGAATGCTATTCAGCAATACAAATGGACAGAGTAGCGAGTCACGCATTTTGCTGAACAAAAAAAGCCAGGCAGAGAAGAGTACAGGGGCACGATTTCATTGATTGGACATTCAAGAACACACAAAATGAATCAAGCCAAGAAACTGCCTGGAGATGGGGAAGCTGGACCACAAAGGGGATATTTAGGGATAAACCACGGTGGTGCTTAGTGGGTATGCACATCTGTAAAGTTGGAACTGCTCACTTTTAAAAGATGTATTTGGTTATGCAGTAACTATGCTTCCATAAAGTTGCTTAGACCATAAAAAGAAAATAAATTCAGAACTCGATGTCACAGGATACAATTTCTTAAAATAATGATAAAGAGAGGGGCTGTAGATTTGGCTAAACCTCCTAGCAGTCACAGGACAAGAAGTTATTGTCCGATGCAGAACAAGCCAGCTTCTGAGAGATTCGACTGCTGGCCCTGAGGTCTGAGAGACACAAGCCCGCTCCCCACCAAGAGTCCTCAATATTGACAAGAGCCCCCCCAAGAATACTCCCAGGCCAGGCATCAGGGAGAACCAGAGGACCTGCCCACTTCTTTCATCAGTTCCTCCTGCTCATCACGCCCATCGGGGCATACACACAGCTGCCACCAGCCTTGCTGTAACTGCCCCTCAAGGTCACTCACCTCTTCCTGGGTCCATTTGACCTTACACTTGCTGTCCCTCTGCTCTGGCACGTCTGAATCCGTGTCCTGGTAGTGTAGCTCATCCAACTCCTCACTGCAGGGAGAATAAGCTAAAGGTCAAGGACATGTGTCTCTGTATCCTGCCATATGGGCAATGTGTGGGCAGGGGCCAGGCACCTCTAGGGAAAGGTTTGGGGGAAGCAGGTTTTTACTCTTTCTGCTTTCAAAAACGTAGGTACTTCCAGCCTCCTCTTTTTAAAAATTCTAACAAAATGGGGTTAATGAGCTATTTTCATTTTCCTCTTTATTCTTTTATTTTCAGGAACACCCTAAGGATTGGGAAAACTACAAGAAAAAGGAAGTTGAAAGCATAAGCCTGTGAACCAAAGTGTTGCTGGTTTGATTCCCAGTCAGTGCACACGCCTGGGTTGCAGGCCAGGTCCGCAGTAGGGGGCGTGTGAGAGGCAACCACATATTGATGTTTCTCTCTCTCTTTCTCCTTCTCATCCCCCCTCTCTAAAAATAAATAAAATCTTAAAAAAAAAAAAAAGAAAAGAAAAAGAAAGTTGAAATTTCACCAAGATGATGGTATTCAAAACCAGACACCTATCTAATATTTTTTTCTTTGTAACAGCTTTTTAAACTTGCATGGATGGTCCAAGGATTAGAGCTGATGGTGTCTGTAAATATAAAGTGTCGGAATTTTAAGAAATACTGATTACTTGGGAAATACATTTTAAATACATTATCTTAGTAATTATGTCCATTTTTGCACACTCCCTCTCAAGCCTTGCCTAGGCACAGGCTCACTTCTCCCCTAGAACATTTCTAGAGAGCCACAGCAGCCTCGCCCAAGGCTCTCCTGCTGCTGCTTCTGTCCTGAGGCCTTCCTTGTTTCACTGACCCCAGGTGGAATAAACGTACTTTCAAACTAAAAAAAAAGAGTAGGTCTTAGGCTTCCTGTCTCCATGATGTCAGGGACAGAGGTCAGCTCCACCTCCACATCCTCACCCTTTGGGGGTTGGCACCAAAAGGTCCTAAATGTTTGCCCAGAGACTGAGCAGGTTCAGGAATGAATGAACATACAATGCTGCGTGTTAGTATTGGCCAATTAATGTAAAATTTTTGGAACCAGAGAGACAGTGCCTAAACCCAGCAATACAGCACAGAAGGACCTGGAATTCAGCCCTGCCCAGTCATTCCTGACCCAGTTCACAGGGTCTTCCACCATCTCAAAGTAGAAGACAAAAACTCTGTAAGAAGCTAATGACAAAATGAAGTTGGCTTTACAATCGACTGCCCCAGACCTCTTTCTGACAGAATCCACCTTTGGTTCTCCAGCACCCAGCTGAGGATGGAAAAGTGCGTGGCCACTCTCTAATACTCTACTGAGGACAGCAGCTCAGCTGGGAGAATTCTTCTTTTAAGTTTTTATTATTATTATTATTATTATTATTATTTTTAGGGAGAGCGAAACATTGATTTGTCATCCTCCTTATTTAGGCATTCATTGGTTGACTCTTGTGCCCTGATCTGGGATAGAACCCACAACCTCAGCCTATTGGGATGACGCTCCAACCAGTTGAGCAACCTGGCCAGGGCCTCAGCTGGGGGAATTCTGTGAGGGATGATAAACTTCTGTCACCAACATGGCGCTGACTGTCCCTTTCACGCACATTCTCATTATCCCCGTTTAATAGATGTGGAAACTGAGGCCCACAGAGGTCATGCCACTTGCCACATCCAGAGCCAGGTTCCAAATCTACACCTTCAAGTCCTCATGTGATAATCCCAGTTGAAAAAGCAGAGGCCAAGTCAGTGGTGGCAACCACGTGTAGGTTCCACACACCCTTTCTACGCCCGTCCATGTGCTGGGCTCTGCTCCAGGTGGGATGAGTCAGAAGCTGAGCAGGAAGGGGTGGGGGGGGGATGGGGGAGGACACAGGTTGGGGGGAAGTTACAGCAGGTGAGGACTGCCAGGGTGCAGAAGCCATCCCTCACATGGAAGGGGGATCCTCCTCTGGGTCCCAGGGGAGAGGTGGCATGGGGTTGGGGGTTGTCTGGGACTTTTGTGGTTCCCTGGAGGAACACTTCCTGAACCAAAAAATCAGGACAGGGTCTGACAAGTGCCTGACCAGAAAACTCCTGGGGACTGGAGCTGACCCAGAAAATTGTGGCCTGAAGGCTCTGTGCCAAGGACCCCCCACCACTGCCCAGGGATCAGACGCTTCTCTGTTGAGAGAAGCTCTGGGGAAAGCCAGCAACCGGTGCTTTTCAAATCTACACCCTCGTCCTGAGAAGGCAAACCCCATCCAGAGAAGGGTTTAAGGTTATCTGGGCAGCATGAAGCCAGGGAGGGAACAGGGGAGGTCCCCACAGTCATCCCCATTCCTAGACTGGCGGAAAATCCCAGAGTTCAGGCCCCAGGCGCACAGGTGTAAGAAAGGGACCTGGGACCCAGACCCCGGGTTTCAAGCTTAACTCTGCCACGTACTCCCTAGGGGAATGAGTAAAATGTAGACCGCAGTTCCTGCCTTGGCCCCAGGGGCTGCTGAAACCGAATGGTCTCGATACACAATAGTCTCTCTTCTCACCCTCAACCCCAGGTGATGTAAAACTCAAGGGCAACAGGAAGAAAGGTCTCTGAAACTCAACCCAGCTGAGACCGGGAACCCCAGGTGGTGGGAGACAAAAGAGGCCCTTCCCCACCCCATCCGCCGGCTCCCTTCTAGAGCCGAGGAGAGGGCTTAGGGTGCTCCATGCTTCCACGAATGTTGAGGAAAAATGCCCACTGGCAAACCTGGACGCAAAGAGGCCTGAACAAGTGTCTTCTCGGGTTTGGCTTCCCGCGCGCCGTGACTTGGAGAATCACTTTCCCTTTCCAGGGGTCGCCTCCCTCCCCGGTAATGGCTCTTCCAGAGGACACCGCTGTCCCACCCCCACTCCGCAATTAGGCGGGAGACGAAATGACCTCATGCAGGGTTTGGCCCAGGTCCCAGGAGACCCACTCATCCCGGCTCCAAGGCCCAAAAGGCCCGAAGAGCGGAACGAGCGACCCCAAGAGACCCCCGGTTTGGCGCGCCCCCTTGCCTCGGGCGGCCCAGGACGCAGCATTTCCCGCGGGAAACTGGCCCTGCTCGTGGGGGGGGCTATGGTGAGGGAGGGGGTAGGGCAGGGGTCGGGTAGAGGGGGATGGGGTCCTGAGGAAGGGCCCTCACCCGCCCTGCTCTGCTCACCCGCGCGTCCGCCGAGACATCCCCCCCGGCCCGGGCCGCGCCGCGCTCGCCTGCCCGCCGGCTGAGCCCGGAGCGGGAGCCGGGCCGGGGTCAAAGCGCGGGCTGCTCCGGCCGCTCCGGGCCCCGGGGCCGCGCTAGGAGGCGTCAGCGTATCCGCAGGTCCCGCCGCCGCTCGCAGGAACTGCAGCCACCGCTAGCGCGCGCAGAAGCACTTTCCTATCTCCCGCCAAGCGCGTCGGCACCGCCCGGGCCTGGCGCGCCAGCAGACAAGCAGGCTCGGGGCGGGGCCTGAAGGAGGCGGGCCCTGCTTGGGGGCGGGGCCGGCCGGTCGGCCGGCCGGCGGGCGATGCAAAGCCTCAGAGCCCTGAAGCCCCAGGGCAAGGAGGATCGGGAAAATGCAGATGAGTTGATCGCCTCAGAACTGAGTCTGGACTCTGGAAAGGTGTGGATCAGGGGGCCCAGGAGTAGCCCCACACAGCAAAGACCGTGGAAAGGGAGTCAGCTGTCCACAAGGGAAAATAAGATCGGGAAACGGCCTCGGGTGAAACTAGCCCAAGGCTAGTCCAAGCGGTTCCTAGGCCCCCTCACCCCCGCCTAGACCAGGGCTGCTCCTGCCATCCTGCTTCCTCGTCAGCCTCGAATTCGGGGGCTCTGGCTCTTCGGTTCTACTCCTGCCTAGCAGCCCTAGCGAGCCCCTTAAATGTAAACCTGATCTAGCTTCTAGCTTCTCCAGAACTTAAAACCTCTGTCCTCCCTAATCAGATTAATAGGATTTTGCCCATCCACACCCCCCCCACCCCCCCACCCCCGCCCCGAGCCAAAAGAAACTTGCCAGCTTCCTTGCCCTTGCTGGGGTCCGGAACACTTCCGTCCCTCCCACCTATTTCCCATTTATCCTTGGGGTCCACTGCCCCTAATCTGCTTGTTGACTTGTGCATGTCCACCTTTAGCCTTGGGGGCGAGGGGATAGGGAAGGGGCCACATACTAGCCCTGACAAGCTCAGGAGAGGCCTGCCTGGCGGCCTTACAAACTCAGAGACTGAAAGTTACCAACCACACAGGAAGGTCTGAAGTCAAAACTTTCTTACTGAAATCCGATCAGATGTCAGGCCCCCGGTGGGTATTGTCCTTGACAAAGGTCAATCTTTATACCTTAACTGGGCCTGTGGTTTTGCATCTACAGCTACCTTTGTTAAGATAATTTCCTTTTTTTTCTAGACCCTTCAGGCACAACCCACCCAGAGACCACAAAGCTCCTGTTTTTTTGTTTTTTATTTTAATTTTAATTGTTCAAGTACAGTTTTCTGCCTTTTACCCCATCCCAGCCCACCCCCCAGCCCTCCCCACCTCCCTCCCGTTTCCATACCCCCCTTGTTATTGTCCGTGTGTCCTTTACACATGTTCCTGCAAACCCTTTCCCCCTGAAATTCCCTCCCCTCTCCCCTCTGGTCATGGTCAGCCTGTTCTCAATTTCAGTGTCTTTGGTGATATTTTGCCTGTTTGTGTGTTTTGTTGATTAGGTTCCTGTTAAAGGTGTGATCATATGGTATTTGTCTTTCACTGCCTGGCTTATTTCGCTTAGCGTGTTGATTGTTAACTGTTAATTCATGCAAAATTGTCAAGGAAGTATGTGTTTATTCATTTTACTTTTTATATATGGTAATCTTCACACCACTATAACCCTTTTAGTGTTCCCCTTTTATTCTGATGTATAAAATAAGTGGTAAAGCCGCCATTTCCCAGAGCATTTTCTCAATCCGTTGATTTTGCTTCCTGGCAATTGTTGTCAGTTTGGCTCAAATAAAATGCTAAAAATTCTCTACAGGTCTGAACATTTCTTACCTCCACAGAGCTATGAGCACTCCTCTCATAAAATAATTCATATGGACATCCCCTCTTCATTGCTAAAGCATAGTATTTAAGAGTACAGGCTCTGCCCTGGCCAGGGAGCTCAGTTGGTTAGAACATTGTCCCTTCCCAGATAACACAAGGTTGTGGGTTTGATCCCTGGTCCAGATACAAGCAAGAGTAAACCAATCAGTGCATCAATAAGTGGAACAACAAATCTATGTTTTTTTCTCGCTCCAAAATCAATTTTTAAAGTATTTTTTTAACTATTTATTTTTAGAGAGCGAGGAAGGGAGAGAAACATTGATCAGTAGCCTGCTGTGTGCACCTGGATCGGAATCTGAAGACTGCAACCACAACCCAGGCACCCCTTCAGTTCACAGGGCTGCACCCCGCTCACTGAGCTACACCAGTCAGGGCAATAAATATACATATAATTTTTTTAAGTGCAGGCTGTGAAGCCAGACTTCCTCAGATCTGAGTCCCAGCTCCATCGTATACTAGTTGTGTGGTCTTAGGAAAATTACTTAACCTCTCTGTGCCTCAGTTTTCTCATCTGTAAAAATAAGATTCATCAAAAACTTAGCCTTTACTATGTGGCAACCCCTGTTCTGTACGCTTTACAAATTTTAGCTCATTTAATCCTCATAATAAATTTACAGCGTTAGAATTATCCTTTTAGCAGATGGAGAAACTGAGGCTCCAGCTTCTCCCGGGGTACACTGCTGGGAAATGGCAAAGCAGGGTTTCCGAGCTGGGCTGTCCAGTTCCAGAGTCGGTGCTCTTCATCACTGCTCTGGTACCTACTTTGTAGGGTGGCCGCAGGATCCAGTATTTGCAAGCCGCTGAAAACACTCCCTGGTACAGAGTAAGCACTATATGACTTTCAGTTGTTATGTACGTGACTCCAGTTTATTACTATTATTGTGACAATTCAGCCGCTCTCACTCTTGTCCTTTGAGGTCCAGTAAACGGCGTTGCACACAGCACACAATTTCCTGTGGATTATCAGTCTCTCGCTGCCTGCGGCGACCCGGCGACCCGGGGCAGGGACACAACCTGTTTCGCGCACCCCGGTGTAGGCGGACCCCTAGGGCCAGTGTGGTCTGACCGCGGGTGCCCCCGCCGCCTGTCACAGCGCACGCACTTCAGGCGCGCGCTTGGACTCGGCGCCCGCGCGCGAGGCATCTCGGGAGCCCGCCGCCTGACGTCAGCAGGGCGGCACCTGCGCTCGGTTCCACTGGGCGTTTCTGGGGTTCCGGCAGCCTGTCCCAGTGCTGCTGCCTCACCGGAGGATCCCGAAAGCCGCGCACGCGCAGAGCCATTGTCGCTGGAGGCCTCCGCTGAGGCCTGACCTTTGGGACCCCATTCTGCCCAGAGCCCCACCTGATGACCCTCTCGTGTGTCGGCAGCCCTGGACAGCCTCTAACACTGCGGATCTCCTTACTATTTGTCACCGTTTGTGCCTCCTCGGAAGTCCGTATCTCTCCGGGATTAGATTGTGGGCTGCAGGAGCGCAGCCCTAGGATGCAACATTACTAGGCTTCATGCTAAAGTTTGGTGTAAGCAAGAATTTTCTTTTTAAAGTGTGCATTTCTGGCTGTCTCTTAAAGGCAGCGGGAGAAGATAACATGGGTGGGGGAAAGGGGAACTGAATGCCTTCTGTTTTCGGGTATTACCTGTATTTTTTATTTCTAAATCATTTTAAATTTCATTAAGGCATATGTAGTGCCCTAGGACCTTTTAGGAAACAAAGAGTTTAAAAGACTACTATATTTGGTTTTACAAATAAAAAGTAACTTAGCCAAAGCCATACATCAATGAATCATAAGATACCACATTTTCCTCTTATCTACTAGGACTGAGATGTGAGATGTTCGTTACACGTCTCCCCCTTCTCATGTTACTTCCTCTTTTTGACACTATTGTTTCTCTGATCAGAGATGTATTTGAGTTCAAATAAAATCTCCAACAGTTATTTTTATGCTGTTACCTGCTAGGACTGATGCTGTTACTTTTTGTGAGTTTTTGTTGTTAAGAATAAAGTGGAAACACTTTTCAAGTCGGTTAACTTTTTCATCTCAAACAACTTATGTGAACAACTCAGATCTTGAGACTGGACATATTTTCTAAGACTCAGGGATTTCCAGCTATTTACTGGTTATTTCCACTGCATGAAATGCTATCATCTCAATTGGATTCTTATGCTCAAAACACTTCACCCTTTGGAATCCCCATTTTCCAATACCCCTACCACCAAGCAGTCAGGATCAAAATCTTGGCAATTTGACCTTCAACCCCCAGACCAAATCCATTTCAAAATGCCCTTATTCCTACAACAGCACCTTAGTCCATATCCTCATTACTTCCTCTTGGGCTTGTATCACACTCTCCCCCTATACGGCCTGCCTTCCACAGTCCCATCTTTATAAAGCCCACCTGCTAAGCCATTCCCACTGCACCACATCCCATACATACTGGCAGTGGCTCTGCAAGCTTCTCTCTGGTTTTCTGGGATCCCCAAAGCTGGTTCCCAGCATATCCGGTACACCACTGTGCATTCCCACATCAAGCTGCCCCACTTAAGTAGGGATAGTCTCTCCCACCGTCCTTGGGATAATCATTTTGCCCTGCACTATCCCCCCAAATGATAGCACTGAGGGCTTCCGGAGCTCACAGGAGGGGAGCAAAGTACGGGTGGATACATGAACCTCCAAATGGCTGTGTCTTGTGGGCAGCTGGATATGTAAGGGAGATATCCACCTATTGTTTTATTTTTTTTCATTAGGTGCAATGGAGCAAAGGCACTGTATCCTGAACTAGTCCAAAACTGTACAGTATTCACAAGCTTGAGAGTTATTTATGCCTTTGATAAAAGAGACTCAAATCCAGAACCAGAGCTGAAAGAAAAGACTTCAGTGAAACACTATTTCATATATTATAAAAGTACAGATTCAATCAGATTTAATTTAGAAAAAAAATGGAACATATCTTACAGAAGGATCTTGTTAGAAATGTTTTACCTATCTGGACACTATAAAAGACACATAAACCTCACACAGCTCCTGGTAGAAAGGAGAGATAGACAACTTTGATAAAGGAGTTGAGGAAAGCTGAAAAAGTTGACAAATCAGGAGGCAGAAAATGCTTCAAGAGGCAGGATCCTCAGAAGTTGTCCTGGAATGCAGTTTCACTTGTATCAATGTCATGCTCCTGCATGAGGGAATAAGACAGAGAACTCAGTATTTCAGTGCAAAGTCTGAAATGTGATCTTCAGTATGTTGGACTTCATTAGAGATTCTGAAACACCATTAATTGGGACACATAGTTATCTCTGGCTTTATGGCTGAATCCCGCCCAAGGGTCAAGTTTTCACTAACAACAGGACCGGGCTTCTGACCACTGCCCATCACCCACCAGGATGCTGGGAGCCAATCCCATTATAAGTATTGAGGCAAAGACCCACGGGACTTCTTACCTTGGCCTTGGGGGCGTGTCCCTGCCTTGCCACCAGGGTAAGTACTCTTGGGAATCTACCTGAGCCCCCATCCCACATTTCAGCGCTGGGCAGGTATGACATGAGCACCTCACCACCTGGATGCCATCCGCGCATTCACCTCAGAGCACTGTGAATTCCCACACACTCCCACCTGCCCCCTTACCCACAGCTCCGAGACAGCAGGCACCGCGTGCATCTTGCTCGCTGACGTAGCCCCAACACCCAGCACTGTGCCTGGCACACACGAGGCGTGCAGTATGAGTGCACAGCAGTGCCAGCCTCTGCCAGTGAAGGCTCAGACCCTAACTAGTCTTTCATCTCAGCAACTGAATTCCTAAATATACATATGAAGAAAAATGGACTCTTTCTTTCTGTTTTTACCCTCCCCCCACCCTACAAATGACTTCACAATCCTTAAACACGCTTTCTAATCATTTTTAATTTTGTGGATGCACCCTAGGTACTTTACCTACTGATGATTTTATTCTTTCCTACTGATGATTTCATTTACTCCATTAAAACAGCGCTACTGCCCTGAGATCCGGGGGTAAATCTGTACACACTCAGATTACACCATTAAGAAATATTCTGAGGTTAGAATTGCTGGCTCAAAGATGCATACATTTTTAGGGCTTTTGAATACTATTTTTAAAAATATCCCCAGAAAAGTAGGACCAGTTTATTCCTTCATCAGTAGTGTACAAATGCCCATTTAACAACAGTGCTTGGCGTTTAGTGTGAGAAATCCTGTCAAGGTAAAAACAAAATGAAGGCTAGGCATAATCTCAGAGCAGCTGGTCCTTAGTCCGGAGAAAGATGGATTCGGACATGAAGTGCTGACCTCACGTCCCGCTGCTCGGTCCTTGGCTCAGTTCTCTCTAGCCACAATGGTGCGTCATTGTCGTTCCTCACACATGCCCAGCAAAGCCCAGCCTCAGGGACTCTGCACAGGTCTTCCCTCTGCCTGGGATACTTGTCCCCCTGCTAAATCCCGCTTTCAAGTCCTGGCTCCAGTCCCGGCTTTGCTGTGAGGCCTCCCCGACCACCCATTCATTACTGTCACACTCAGCACGCCATCCCCTGACCCTGCTCTGCTTGCTTTGCACTGCAGCGCTTTTCGTCTCCCAGCGTACCGTGAATGATTTATATATTTACTGTTTCCTGTCTCCTTCAGCTAGAGCGGGAGTTCCATCAGTTACTTCAAACACTTGCAGAACGAATGAACGGCACAAAGCTCAGTGTAGGGGTGATGACGCCACTGGAAGGGCTCCCACATCAGTGAGGCCTCCTGGGCTCTGTACCTGGTTCAACTTCTTGAACTCCACCACTTGGAAGAAGATGTGCTCAAGGATATGTTTGGCATCTTGTTGGTCCTTTGGGAGTTTACTGGTTACTCCGAGAATGTCACCACACTTCCTGACGTAGAATTCTAGGTCTTCTTCAGTACCTAAGCACAATTGGGCCAGTTAGACTAACCCTTCCCTTCTGCCCTTCCCTAAGTAGGAACATACTGTGATTCAGGCACCCCTCACCAGATTCCTGCATCTCTTAAGACTGACCGCCATTCCTAGGGTGATGTGGCCACGGGACACACTATAAAGATCTCTGGTGCACTGCTTTTACCAAGTAGGACAAAAGTGTGCCGCTCCCACTTAGAACAGAGCAGGACTAGCCCTGGCTCTCCTATCCAGCATTCCTGTATGACAAAGAACCACCACCGGTAAGAAACCAAGTCACCATTCTCCGAATGCAGCAAGGACCATTATGAGATGGGCACGTGGGTACTTTAAAGAGCATTTATTACAGCAGTGTTACAGACAAGGAAATGAAAGAAGAAAAAAACACCCACAGTTCCATCAACAGCCTCTCTCTGCAAAGCCATCCCCAAGAGCCCCATATTCAAAGATAAACAGCCATTATTGCCCTTCTTACTGTAATTTCTTCCCCCCCCCCTCTGATTTGCCTTTTCTCTTTTTACTTTCTATCCTCACCTGAGGACATTTTCATTTGCTTCTTCAGAGAGACAGGGAGGGACAGAGAGGCATCGATGAGAGAGAGGCATCAACCTGCTGCCCGGTCACGCACCCAGACTGGGGCCGCGCGAGCCTGCGCCTGGCCGGGGACGAACCCGCAGCCTCTGGGCTGTGGGACGGCACTGCAACTACTGAGCCGCACCAGCCAGGGCGGGTTTGACTTTTTAAACGTTATGACAGAAATGTGTTTTTTATTAAAATATTCAAATCCTACAGCTGCAAAAGTCTCTCACGTTACCTCTATCCCCACCAATACTAGGTAGGACAAGTACTGCCACATCATACCTACATACTTACAAATGTGTAAGCAACGGGATCAGATGAGGACAGTTCTGTCAGCTGCCTTCATCACTTAACCATGTCACGTGAACTTCCATGTCAAAGCTTAGGCTCCACATCCTTCATCTAACAGATGTATATTATCCTACTTTATTTCGTATTTGTTAACCAATCTGTGTACTGATGGACCAGTAGACTGTTGCCCATTTTTTGAATGCTACAATGAATATCTCTAGAGCTAAATCTTTCTAGTTTTGCATTTCTACAAGGATTTCTGTGGGATGAACTGCTAGAACTGGAAATGCTGGGTCACAGCATCTGATCCTTCCAGGTCCGTTATCACTACTGGACTAACCTCTGGGTTGCGCCCATTTTTGACTACCTGGCACCCACCACGGTGCCTGGGCAGAAGAGAGAGGCAGGAGAGGGGTTTTGCGCTGAACAATTTTCATTTCTGCACACTCCCTTCTGGTCTCCAGGGGCACATCGGTGCTGTTCACGCAGTTGGGAACCTACTGGTCATGCAGTTTTCTATCTTGCTTTCCTCACTTAGGACTTCCTTAAAATCTATCAGTGTCGCTCCCCAGCCTTCGTAAACCTCTTTTATAATGACTGCATGCTGCCCCATCAACTGAATGTGGCACAGTTTACTGCCATCCCCCTGCTAGGGAACACTAAAGCCATTCCCAACTGTACTTTATTTTCTAAGTAAATAATGTAGTCGTCATCCGTACACCTTCTTTTATCTCCTTATGTTCTCAGGAGTGGGGTCTCCGCCTCAAAACAGTTAATTTTATGCCTCTCAGCACCTGTGTGCAAGCCCATTTGCCGTGCTGGCAGCGGGGCACATCGTGGAGCACTGCACAGAGAGTCAGGGGTGCCACTCACCAGGCAGCTGTGTGGCCTGGGCCTCCTTTCCTCATCACATGTCAAGGTGGGCGTGCTTGGCTCCTCCAGGACCCTCTGAAGGCTCACTCTGAAGTCTCTCTAATTCCTTTGGCCCTGATTCCACGCTCCATTGACCTGCTCCCCTGACTAGTGACCTAGACTTGGCACCAGCGACAGCCAAGTTCAGAATTCACTCTAGGGTCACTCAACAGGTCAGAACTCAGGACCTGCAGGGACAACAGCTGAGATTGCGGCTTCTGCTCAGCACCATGTCCTGACTCACTGAGCTAACAGGACTACAGAGAAAGACATCATTTACATGAACAAAAACTGTAACTGTACACTCCCGTTCATATTTTGTTCTCCCTAAATGAATGCTAAATTTTCTCTCATGGCAAATCTCCGAAGTTCACAATTAAATAAAAGTCACGAAAGAGGACAAACAAAAAGGTGACTGAACTTACACTTATTGGTGATCTGAGCAAGCCGCGCCTTCTCGGAGGAGAATGTCTCGTCCAGGTCAAACAGCTCCAGCGGAGGGGGGGGCAACTCCCTGAAGCTGGGAGGGAAAACCTAAAAGGAAGTAAGGTTCGTGACTGGACAGTGTACCCAGAGCCGAGCCGACAGTGATGAGACCTAAGGGAAATGAGGGGCCAACTCAGCCCTTCCCGGGGTTAAGCCCCCCGAACGCCCGTCACCTCCTCCTGCCCCAGCCCGTCAGGCCGCATCAAGCAGGACACCAGCCCACTGTGAACACGCAAGCGGAGCCAGCTCTGACCACACCACCGACCCGACCAAGCTGACGTACCAGCGCCCATCAACTGTGCGAGGACACAAAGCTTAGAGCTTATTAGCGTATCTGTGGTGAACAATGGATCGAACAATTTGTTCTGTATTTAATCATGAGCTCTTTAGGGGCAGAAACTGGGGAAGCAGATGTAAATTAGTGTAGAAAGCGCTAAACTTGGAGCCAAAATTCACAGGCATGAACCAGTAGTGTGCTGATAAATGTTTAACTATCAGCTCTCAAAACAAAAGTCCTGATCTACAGCATTTGTGATTTTCTGTGGTGTAAATACTTCCAATTTCAAGCTACCAGGAGGAAACCAAATGGCCCCGAACATCCCAGAAGGTGGCGGGTAAGACAGTTTTGAGGACGAGCGGAGTAAACGCTGGGCTGGCATGCTGGGAAACACCCTCCGTGCACGGGAGCTCGCCCCCAGCCTGGGGGGCCCATGTGATGGTGCCAAGGACCTGCTGCCTAGGAAACCACAGCACACACTGTTCCTCCTGTTTGCCCAGAATTCTCACCGGTGCCCTCCGACCCCAAAAGATGCAACACGTTTAAGAGCCAGGAAGGCCCATGGCCTTGATTTCCCAGTTGGGAGCTATACCAACGGGAAGTCCCTGTAGAATGCCAGTACTTCCGGTCCCAGTGCCTGGCGAGAGGCAGAGAAAGGAGCCTCCGCGGGGAGTGGCACAGATGGCGTTCGGAAGGGTCCACGGGGGTGCCAGCTGGCAAGGGAAGGGCAGATGGTGGGGCTCTGCAGTGGGATCCCCCAAGCACACCCACTCACTGCTGGCTGAAGGGCTGGCAGTGGCGTCTCAAACTGAGGTTGGATGAGCTGGAGGGGCTCGTGTTTCACGTTCAGCTGTTCGTAGGCCCTGTGTCGGCAACGAGACAAAAAAGAGGGGACCAAGGTGAGACCCCGTGCGGAGAACACCTGACTGATTCCGCTGTGCTCTTCTCCCCTAACCAGGCGGTTCAGCGCTTCTGCAGGAAAACACGTAGGTGCGTTCTTCCAAGCAGTAGAATCGCCCTTTCGTGAATCTTCTCCACTGTCTCAGACAGTGTGACTTCACCGAGAACTGAAAGGGAAAGTCCTTCCACATTCCTATCAGCTTTGCCTGTTTATTTTTACCCAATGAACACTGATTCAGAATTGTGTGAGTTGGCTGAACTCCTCCAGAAATGAGGCAAATTAAAATACTCTCACCCAACTGGCCTTTCACAATTAAGCTAAACAAGCGAACGCCAATGAGTATGAACGAAGTTCGCATCTGCTTCTGTGTGTAAATGATTTCAGAAAGGAGAGACGTCTGTGACTGCAGATAGGTGAGCAGCTGGTCTTAACGCTCTTACCTCCTCTACTGCTCCCTGGTGCTCGGGGGGGATCTTTCCTTGTAACGAGCAGAGGATCCCCGTGGAGGCAAGAGAAGTAACTCTATTGAGCACCAACTAAATGCCACATATTGTTCCCAACTCTCTGCTAGGCACTGAAGTTTATTTCACTTAATCCTCAAAACAACCCTGAAAAGTGGGTGTAGTCTCTTGCGGAGGAGGAAACAGAGGTGCAGAGATGAGGTAGCTTCCTGAGGTCACATGGCTAAGAAGTGACAAAAGCAAACTCAGACCTGGCCAACCCCTGCCAACCAAAAGCCATATGACTTAGCCTACCCAGAAGGCAATGTCATTAGGGGCGGTTCTATGCTAAAGGTCTCACCAGCTGCACATGTTTGCGTGCGCACGCGCACACACACACACACAGATTCCTGCTGCTGAGTCTTAGCCCCAGGCATCCCAGCCGTGATTTCCTGCTTTCTGTCCCGGGTCAGAGTTGACTGACTATGATGAACATACTAAAGCCATGCTCAGGTGTGGCACTCTCCTCAAGTCCTGGTGCTAGACAATGTGGGACCCTATGCTGCAGGCGACGTCAGAGGACTCATTTTCCAACTATTACCAAGTTGGCCTTGTTAGGAGTCAAGGCTAAGAGCAGCTCAAAGGGCCATCTGGAATGGACGTGACTGCCCAGACAAACCTACCTGGGGCTTTGCTCCTACGAGCTACGGCGCTGCAGAATGCTTGCTCCCAACACCCCCATCCGTGCTCTGAAATCCCTCCCACCCCTTAAAGCACAGCACCCAGCGCAGTGCCCAGCAGACACAAGGCCCCAGGAAATGTCTGTTGAAATGATCAATGCCTGCCTAAAATGGCCCCTCTTTCATAGGGCAGCCTTCCCTGCCCACCCCAGTCAGAATCAAATTCTCTTCCCTTCCATCATCACGCCCACAGCCTCCAGTTTTGTATTTCCCACTTAGCATTACTGTAAAAACCACGTATCACAGTTTTCGTCTGTCCCCTCCCCAAAACCACACTCTCCAGGTACAGTGCTTGGCACAGCAGGCGCTCTGTCTTCGCTGAACTTGAGAACACAAGTATAGGGGTAGGAAGTTGGACAATCATCTAGAGCTACACCCTCAGCCTCTGGTTTATCCAGATGTCAATCCCATGCCAGGCCAAAGATACTCGTGAGTTTTAGCCCCTGTCCCTGTCATCAGGGATGGAAAACAACAAAGTGGACAGCGAAACAGGGTCAAGCCCTGGCTTGACAGTCATTCAAGCCTGGTTTGAAATCCCGGCTCCCACCTTGGGAAGATACCCTCCCTCTTTAAACCTGTTTCCTGTCCTGGCTGTGTGGCTCAGTTGGTTGGACCATCGTCTCCTACACTAAAAGGTTGGGTGTTTGATTCCCAGTCAGGGCACATGCCTAGGTTGTGGGTTCAATCCCCAGTCAGGGTGCATGTGGAATGCAACCAACTGATGTTTCTCTCTCTCCCCTCCACCCTTCCTAGCTCTCTAATAAACTAAAATAAACCTGTTTCCTCAGTTGGAAATGAAACAGGTAACTCAGAGGACTACTGAAAGTATTAAGGGAAAGAGGGTGACTAACCACCTGGGTTTAACAAGAGGATGCCTGGTATGTAGGACTCTGTGCTCAAACCACGAAAGCCCTAGGCAAACCAGAACAAGCTGCTCCCCCTAAGTGCCTGACACGGCACCTGAAACACAGTGAGGGCTGACAGCATGGAGGCCGTTCCCCCTGCACCGATGCCCGCCCCGCCCTCCGGTACCCCAGCTCTCTTTGCCGACCTCAGCACGGAGCTGAGAGTGTGGTTTGCAAACCACACTCGCTGTGACCCCCAGCCCCGTGCCCAGGCTCCCGTTTCCAAACCGAACACTCAGAGCGAGAGCAGTGCAGCTCAGGGAGCCACAGGTACTGACTTGATGACCTTGGTGAGGGCGGTGATATCCAGCTGGTAAATAGACAGGTCGAAGAGGGTGGTGAAGTCCCGTGGGTTCTCATCGCCCTCCTGGAGACACACCCGAAGCCGCTCTGACAGGGTAGCTGTGTCGGGCAGCATCATGTAGTCGGAGATCTGAAAGCCACAAGAGGTTCCGTTCAGCAAGCTAGAAACGAGAATTCAATCTGTCAAGTTGCCAGTGTCTCAGGTCTAAGTCCGCAGTATTTATGTTCTCCTGCCAAGAGATTTCACCATTCACGATCACTGACAACTAAACCTTGACTGAGCCACTTTATGCGGAAAGAGAAACGCCAAGTCCCTTGGCTCAGCCCCAGTGGCGCTAAATCCACCTCTCCAATTACTCATGCGGGCAGTCGCCCCACGGAACACGGCTGGAGGTGTGCACCACCACCGTGCTGGCCGGTCGGCGTTTAGCTTCATGATCGCTGACCTTGAGTGCTCAGCAATCAATAATATTCCCCCAGTCCATCCGCTTTCCCATTCTCCTATGCTTTCTTTCCTTTTATCACTTCAACCATCTAAAGTGGTTCTTCTTTCTCTCATTGTAGCCGATGATCTTATTTTCTATTTCAGTGAGAAAACAGAGGCAACCATAAAAGAAAGTCTACAAGCTTCCACTACAACATCTACCCACCCGCCAGCATCTGGGCCACACACTCTGCTTTGTCTCCTGTTACACGTGCGAACTCGGCGGCCCCGGCACCGAGGACCCTCCACTTGGACACTAGATCCTTCTCACGCAGCCAAGGACGTGCACCCAGCATTGCCGAGAGCCCTCCATGATGGTGCGTGCTGTGTGTGGGTGACAGTGAAAGAGCGGGGAAACCTAAACGCCCAGCAACTGGAGCCTGGCTAAATACACTACAGGGCAAACAAGGGAAAACATAATCTTAAAAAACAACAAAAAAAAAACAGACAAAGAAACTCTTTATGTATAAATAGGAAACATCTCTAAAACATACTGTTAATTTTAAAAGTCCGGCGCTGGACAGTGCATCTACACACACCAGAAACTGCTAAGACTGCTGTCACTGGGGAGGGGAGCAAAGTGGCTGGGGAAAGAGAGAAGGAAGACTATTTATTGCATATGCTTTTGAATTCCAAACTATGTGAACGCGTTACCAATTCAAAAATTAGTTTAAGCTGAAATAAATGCATGCTAGCAACAAGAATGCACCCTCACTCCCCTCTGAGCTGCAGCTGACCTTGATTCTAACAAGGCCAACTGGGTGATGGTTGGAAAATCGGTCCTCTGAAGTCTCCTGACCAGACTGTCCCCCACGTTCCAGCGCCCGCACTCCAGGAGGCACACCTGAGCATTCCGGAGAGGCCAACAGGCTCCCTTTTTCATCTATCCCAAGGGCCAGAAACTCCCCCACTCCTCAAACTTTTTGTTGGCAAGAAACAAGGGAGGAACATACAAGTCACAGCTCTTCCCTGTAGCAGGTGACTGTCTGAGAGCCTGTGACCCCCTCAGTGACAGTGGGGTGACAGTGAGAGGGATACCAAGGGCGGGGACCATGCCAGGACGCAGCATGGGGATCGGTGCTGGGCAGCTCGCCTGCCCGCCCGCAGGTCCGGAGGCCGACCCTCGTCTCTGCGCAGAGGCCTGTCGCGGGCTCCCGGCTCGGAACGCCGCATGGCCTCACGTGCGCAGACGGAAACGTGGGAGCCCTCCTCAGACCACTGGCTTTCACGACGTCCCAGCAGATTTTAGGTTAAAACTGGTTATGTAAATTCCTTCAACTCTTTACTGAGCTACCATTTGGTTTTCTTACACATCGTTTGAAACTGAACTATACTGTCTGGGTTTGAAACTCATTTGGATATAACAAGATTTGATCTGAAATCACAGGAAGTTCAGGTTTTTGGAATTTCTTATTTTGCAATGCTCCCGGATGCAGCCTTTCACTCTCCGAGGCCTAACGACACAAAGCACTCGTCTCCCAGGACTCGCGCCTCAGAGGCACATCAGCCCGCGCGGTTTGAGAGAGGGGCTTAACCACACTGCACTCCTCCGGCTTTCCGACGCGTCCCTTCTGAACCAGCCCAGCGTCACGCATGAGCGACAGAGAAAAGGCACAGGCTCCAGAACCGGGCTGACGTGGCATTGACAACGGCTCGGCCAGGTACTAACGGAAGCGGGACCTTCCAGAGGTTACTTACTTCAGTTTCCTCAGCGAGACAACAGGAATGACAGACACTTAGCAGGAGCAAGGCGGCCCCCCAGAACAGGAGCAGAGGCAGCGTCTCGTGCCGCATCCCTCGACCCACGACACTCTAACTAGGGTTGGCAGCTGCCAAAGATCCGTCCACTCAGAGCTCGGCCCTGTGAGGTCGGAAAAGCGAATTCCTGGCTGTACCCCAATTCTTTTACCTTGGGGGCTTCCATCACTTTTCAGGAGGAATTTAAGCAAAACAGCCATATACTTAACGCTTTAGACAAGGGATTCCTGTTTCCTAACCTGATCAGCCCCGGGGCGGCCATGTTTTCAGCAGAGGAAGGAAGCAACCAGGGGAAGCGATCATTTCTGAGCGCCTTCTTGCCCACCTCCTGCTACACACCCAGGAAGTCATTTTCCTGGCATTTCAGAGGCCCAGGGGCAGAGCTGAATCTGGAGACCCGGATGTGGGTCCTGGCCCTACATTTGCTTGAAGCTGGAGCACATGGCAATCTTACAGAATTTTAGTTTCTTCATCTATAAAACGAGTTTAACACCACCCACCTCCCAAGGGCTGTTGTGAAGCTTAGATAAGCTGGCTTAGGGGGGCATATATGATGCATAGTGTCTAGTATGCAGTAATTACAGAAGTTTTAAAATGCATTACAGAGATGCACAGCGTCTTTTACACCTTTTAGTTTAATAAATAAATTTACATCCACGAGTTCAGGCCTCACAATCACCCTGCGAGGCAGACAGCAAAGATATTATTGTTCCCTAACAAACTAGAATGAAAAAAGGATGAACACAACCTGCTTAAGGTCCAAGGTCATTGGTTCCTAGTAAAGTGTATATCACTCTCCCTAGTCCGACAAATATTGTCCTAATACCATTAGGATTGTTATTCCCAGTTTAAAAATTCAATTCAGCCCTGGCTGGCGTGGCTCCATGGACTGAGCACCGACCACGAACCGAAAGGTCACTGGTTGGATTCCCAGTCAGGGCACATGCCTGGGTTGCGGGCCTGGTCCCCAGTTGGGGGCCTGCTAGAGGCAACTGACTGATGTTTCTCTCCCCCTCTTTCTCCCTCCCTTCTTCTCTCTCTAAAAATAATAAAATCTTTTAAAAAATTCAATTCAGATGATCTTTGTTTCTTCATGAAAAAAATTATTTTTATAGTTTGCATATTTTCTGAAAGAAGTATTTCCCTACATATTTTGACCTTGGAAGTTTGGGCCAGGGTCTATATACATGTAGGCAGGCTCAACACAGCTTTCATCTCTCCAAAAAGCATCACGCCTTGCCATCTGTCTAACAAAGTAGGAAATATGTATCCCCTTGGAACTGTCAGAAGTGGTGTGGAAGAGGTGAACCCGGTTTCATTTAAAAGCGTTTTTCTAATGATCCACAAGCTCCTACCTCTGGGTCCTCCGCATCGATCTGGTTTAGGTGAATGTCTTCTGTTGTAAGCCACTGGAAAACGACATCCTGGATTTAAAAAAATAAACTGGAATCAAATACCTGGTTATTGGAGAAAGCTGAAAGCAGGAATAGAGAATTGTATCAATAAAGAAAAAGTGAACCAGTGATTCAAATGAGGGTAGCCACCATCCTGTTTGTAAAATCATATAAAAACTTAAGTTTTCCTCACTGTAATATCACTTTTATTATAGGAAATTTATAATTTTTTTAGAAGATTTTATTAATTTTTAGAGGGGAAGGGAAGGAAAGAAACATCAATGTGTGGTTGCCTCTTGCGTGCCCTCTATTGGGGACGTGGCCCACAACCCAGGCAAGTGCCCTGACTGGGAATCAAACCAGTGACCCCTTGCTTCACAGGCCAGTGCTCAATGGAATCACATCAATGTACAGCTTTGGCACACATGGTCTGTCGTCCTTCACAGCACTCTGCCAAGCCACTGCCATGCCTGAAACTCCCTCCCATATCATCAGTGACCAGTCCTATCAGAACCCCCCCCTAAATACCCCCAGCCCCTCCCCTCATTTACACATTCACTACCTTCCTTCAGGTCCTCGCCCTTCTTGCCTGGCTGGCTTCACCAGCCCCCAAACTGGCCCTAGGCTGCCTCCTCCTTTCCACTAGCCAAATGCCTCACAAGGGGCTCTTTCTAAAACTCATATCTGACTATGCCCAAGGCTACTCAACACCCCCCATGGGCTCTCCAAGGCTTTCTGCGCAAAGGTCGAACTCCTGATCTTTAACCATGAGACCCTGACCGGGCTCGTCCCTCACCACTTCCCCAGGGTCGGCTCCCGCCCCAAGTAGGCATGCTTAGAAATGCTTGGCACGCTCTTCAGGATTCACCTCTTGGTCTCTCCTGCTCTCTCTCGTTGTGTTATACAGTCTCAGAGTAGAGACTGTGCCTGGCTCAACTCTGTATTCTTAGCGCGTGGCACGTAACGGGCTCCAAACAGCCGGCTGTTGGTGAATAGACGCACTGGACAGTATGTTTTTAATGACGTGAAGATCATACTTAACACACTATCCACTGATGTAACGAAGGAGAAAAGCTTACCATGATTTTGCTGTTTTCTTCTTTATCCAAGTATTGGTCGCTAAACATGTGACATGAGCCGAGCACTGCCAGCTTCCCACCTTGGTTCTGCAGATGACAAAGCAGTGTCAGATGCTCCAACCCCAAAACGCATGGCATGAGTTCCCAAACACTTATGGTCAGAATTCCGTAAGCAGTAACACAGGTAAGTGCCAGTTCCCGGCAGGAGTTTAAGTCTAGAAATATCGACTGTGCAACAACCACATTCCAATCTGCTTCTAATTCTATTCTATTCTATTCCATTCCAATTATTTCTAATTGTATGTGCCCCAGGCATGAAACAGCTCTGGCCGCCAACACAGGCATCAAGCTTGGGTGAGCTAAGGACTGTGTATCTGCTTTGCCCTGACTGATGTATGAGCAACACCTGCTTCTCATGTTAGACATGTCCACGTTCTATTTGACTTGAACAAAAGACAGTGTGAATTGGCTCAACGGCATTTCCCCATTATTATCTTACAAATAAAGATCGCAACCTCAAAGGGGAAAAAAAAAGATAAATCCAAAGAGAGTTGAAGAGTTTCAAGTACCAAAATAGTATTTGGTCATAAGCATGAAAAATTCACAAAAGAAATTAAGTTAAAAAAATACGTCAGTATTAGAATTTTAAACAAATCAAATGGTTTTGCCTATTAGATTACTAACATGACAAAAACAACTAAAAACAGTGTTGGTCGGGTTTATGAGGCAGAACAGGAAGCCTGCAAGGAGGAGAGCGCAGGCCTTCAGCGGCCGGGCGGTGGGCAGATGACGGCCTCCTGAGTTCTAGAAGAATACCACACTTAGCACAAAATTTTGTGCCGAGTCTCCGCTCCATAAAAACCCACTGACTAAGCCAGGTAAAATCTCTGCGTGCAGTTAAGGAATCAAATAATTATAGTTCAACCACCAAGTCCCTTAAAATAGTGTCTCATTAGTGTTGTGCCTATAAACTGATACTTTATGTAAACCAACTCTTCAGTCACTTAATAACACTTTAATCTTACAACAAGATTTCCAGCTGCCTGGAGAGAATAACCTCCGTAACAGCTACAGGAACTCTGTCTAAGCATCATCTGGCAAACATATCAGAGATACTTATTTACTTCGTAATAAAATGAGGTCAAAGCTATTTAGTATTGGAGGGAAAGGTCCCACGAAGAAAATCAGGATTGTGAGGAACCAGAGACAACTAGGTCTCTGGAGAAAAATGGAGAGGTCAGCTGGTGAATTCTGTGTCTTGGTGGACAGATGAAGGTAAATTCCACAAAACAGGAATTCAAAGGCAGCGGCAACGCTGGGCCACAATGAGGAGGGCTGTGTCCTCTGGGACCCCTGTTCTCACATTTTGTGGGGTTTCCAGAATGAAAACTGGACGAGCAGTCTTCTGATATGTCTTCCCGGGATAAACTAAACTAAAATACAGCAGCACAATTCTGCGCAATTTTTTAAAATTTATTTTTCACTGAATTTATTGGTTAATAAAACTATACTGGGCTTAGGTACAATTCTGTAAGACATCATCTGTACAGTGTATTATGTGTTCACCACCCCAAGTCAGTCCCCTTCCATCACCATTGATGCCCCCTTCGCCCCCCTCCACCTCCCCCACACCCCTCCCCTCAATTCTGTGCTGTTTCGTGTGGTCTGTTAACTTGACCTTTTTCTGAACAGATTCTCTCACATTGAAGGTGAGAGCCCATAGTCATAGACAGAATGAAAAGTTATGTTAAGAGTTACAGTACGAGTGGCCTCTGCTATAGTGAAAAAGCTTTGGATTTAGAATGATGAAAGCTACATTTAGGCCTGACTCCATCAATTCCCCCATCCATAAAAGGTAGACCACTGAAATACTGCTTTGCAATGCCGTTGTGTAGAGCAGTGAGAAAATATGTGGAATCCCTCTAGAAACGGTGGAGGAGACTTTACTATTCAATAAGGACAACACGCCCACTCCTGTCCAGGACAGGCCGCACCTTGGAGTGGTAGAAGGCCAGGATGGGCCTGTTGAGCGGGAAACAGACAGAGCCGGTGGACAGAACAGCCACCGCGGGCTTCATGACACTCAGCGTGGCACCGAAGGGGTACACGAAGGTGAGGGCCCTGCAAGACAATGAAGAAACACTCCAACTCTTCAAAATATTGAGCAAAACCATTTTCAAGATAATCTCAGTGTTTCTTCAGCAATTCATCATCAAACACAAAATTTCCTCAAAACTTTGGTCTGTTAACACAAAAAGTGATGTAACTCTAGCTACAAGTTCAATACAGTGATCCCTCACCTATCGTGGGAGCTATGTTCCAGAGACGCCCCCCCGTGATAGGTGAAAATCCTCGAGGCAGCAGCGTTACATTTATTTTATTATTTATATATACTTAAGGCTTTATAAACCCTTCCCGCAGTGCTATAAACCTTTCCCATGCTCTTATTAACCTTTCCCACACTCTCACAAACACTTCATATGCCCTTAAATACTTTCTACACTCTTAAACCTACGTAGTTTTAACAAGATATAAAATTCTGTATGGGTACAATGTACCCCAAAATCCCGTGATATAGCAAAAACTCCGCGATATAGAATGAGATATATATATTTTTAAAAACCTGCGATACAGTGAGGTCACAATAAGTAAACTGCGGTATAGTGAGGGACAACTGTAATGCACTTTGAGAACTATGAATGTAAATTTACAATTGTATGTGCCCATGATCGTAACTGTCAGAACTCAAGGAGCCCCTACGGCAGGGAAGGAGGTCGACCCCCATCTAAGAACGGAACCGGAGTGCCGCATGAGCCTGCCCTGTACAACGCTGTCCTCGTCCTCGGAGATCTGCCTGGCCCTTTCTCCGAGAATGAACGCCTGCCGTCAGAAGAGCGTGGTGCCAGGTGAGTGCTTGCATGAACACAGGCGAGTATCTACCCCCCCGGACACTTCTGTCCTGGCCTGCGTAGAGTCCCGCCTCCCCTCTCCCCTGTCCTAAGTGAATCAGCCTGACTTGGACAAAGTACTTGTGGAACACGTGTGGGGAGGAGGGGGGAAGCGGGACGCAGATTCTGGGGTAAGGCCAACCCATGGGGGAGGGGCGAGGGTTTTACAGAAAGCAAGCTGGAGCTTTGCAAAGGTAGTTGTTTGAGCGAAGTGCTCTCAGAATGAAGAAAAATGGGAATGTTAAAATGAGAGCACAGCCCTGGCCAGTGTGGCTGTTGGCTGGGCTTCGTCCTGTAAAGCAGAAGGTCTCCCACTCGATTCCTTGTCAGGGCACGTGGCTAGGTTGCGGGTTGAGTGCCCGGGTCAGGGCACAAACCAGAGGCAACCTACTGACGCTTCGTTCCCTCTCTTTCTCCCTCCCTTCACCTCTAAACAAATAAATAAATAAATAACCAGAGCACAAAGTTAGAAGCTTTGGGGGTTGGAGGGGCATGTGAGTTTCCTATTAAGAGTTTAACTTCCCTTTCCCCTTAGGCCATGAGAAAATTCTTTTTAGCTTACATTTAAAATTATTTCTTTCCAGTGTTAGTTGTCCCCATTCTTTTAGTAAAGTCTCATCCATTCCTTTTACAAACTGCTTATGAATAAGATTAACTGGGTGAAAAGTCTGGGAAAGAGCATTCAGGGAGAGGGTCCCTGAGACGAGAGGCCCTAAACGAGAAGGAGCTCAGCGTATCTAAGGCGCTGAAACACCGGCAGCGTGGCTCCAGCAGAGTAGGAGCAGGAGAAAGGGACATGATAAGAAACTGGGCTAAAAGAACACATGCGACTCTAAGAAGCCAGGACATTTGAAAGCCCAAGGCAGGACTGACTGTCCACATCTCAAAGCCCACCCGGAGGCTGCGCTGCTTCCAGGTCAACCGGAAAACAAAAAAGCCAGCCCTCTGCCCTTCACTACAATTTCCCAGGAAGTAGTAATGCAACAGCAGGTAAGGTATTCTTCCTTGTACCACAAAGCGCTGTCGCAAGCATCACCTCATTAGAGCTTCCCAGCAACTTTGTAAGATTATTATTGGTCCCACTGCAGGTACAGAACCAGAAGCCAAGAGTTACTTTGCCCTAGGACACCTTGCAAGTAAGACACTGAGACAGGTCAGTGAGCCAGGGCAAGTGGAACAGGGACACTGAGACAGACGAAGTCCAAGCAGTCTGGAGCCACCTACAAAATCCCATCTTCCCTAAACCAAGGATCCTTAAGAAGAAATGGTTTACACTTCCCCTCCCCAGCCAGAGGGTCCAAGCTTAAATCCCCCTACTCTGGGAGACGGATAACAGAAATCCAATTAGTGCCATTTGTGCCAACCACACCCAACAATGAGTGAAGTCCAGGGAACTAATCTCATTTTGGTGCAGCTGCAGGAAGCTGATGAATATTCTATTAAGATCCTCCCCTAAAATTCCCCCCTTTAGAAAACAGGGGAAAACCCTCAACACAAAGACCCAGCTGGCTTGGCTCTCTCTGCACGCCCACACCTTTCTTCCCTCTCAGGAGTGCATCTTTACTTTTCTCTCCTAAACTCTAAGGGTCCTCATAAGACTTGCAACCAGGGGAGCAAAGGGCAGCGGCAGCTCGTCCGGGGCTTCTGCCTGAACCTATCTCCAAGGCCCCTTTTCTCTGACTTCTCCGTGAGCTACCGGCAGCCCCACCACGGCTCACTTCTGTCCCTGTGACTTTCACGTCTCAGTAAGTCCACACAGCCCAGCGTGGCTCGCTTCTTTCCTGTAGTGTCTCTAGAAGCCAAAGCAGCGCTCTGCCCAGCTCTCCCCTGTCACTTCTCCTACCCTAAGCCCTTCCTTGTTTCACTGTCCCCAGCTTTAGCAAACATACTCTCAGAATCACCTGGACTCTGGTGTGCAATCTTTCCTGCACGAAGTCAACCCACATGCTACAGGTCCGCCTGTACAGAGGCAGACCCACTCTGGGCCCAGTCCCTTTCCGGTGACAACATGAAATCAGGAACTTCTCAACTCCTTCCAACTCCAAGTCTACAGCTCTGTTACCTACACCAACTGGATGAACTAATACGAAGCTCAAGACTTAGATGGTGATCCCTGAATGTCAAAATTTTAATTCTATTATACACGTTGTTAGACATTTTCCCCTGTATGACCTTCCTTGGTTTTATGCTAAGAAAGCTCTACCCTACTCTAAGATTATAAAAAAAAATTCGCCTACATTTTCTTTTAGTTTCTTTTAATTTTTTTTGTTTACATTTTTAATATTTAAAATTTTAATCCATCTGAACTATATTTTGGGGTATGGTGTGAAAATGGAAAGGTTTCTCCAAATGGTTAGCCAAAATGATGCCATCTATCAGTAATTTGAAATGTCACTTTTGCAATAAAATAATCCCAACCCTCCGTTTATATTTTCAGTCCAATTTTAATTTGTTTTATTGCTTTTTTACTACTTCTGCATTAGTACCAAATTACTTTAGTTCTAGAGCTTTGACAGATGCTTTAACTACATAAAAGCATTCAACTTTTGTGGGGCAAAGTCCCCCAAGGTAAAAATGTAAACTGGGAAAAATATTTGCAGTGCATGGAGGTCTTATAAATAAGACAGACCATCAACAGAAAAATGGGCAGTAAGCAGTAAACAGGAAACTCACAGAGTACAATCAGCCAACAGACCCTGGAGGCCACACCACTTACCAGTCATCAGAGAAGCGGGAGTCAGAGTAAAGAGACGCCATTTTCACTAGACTACTCCACACTGGCATGAGAAGAGGAAAAGGTGTGTGTTCCTACGGACCCCAGGCCACCAACTGCCCAGAGGGCAGGCTGGCCAAGCAGCACATTTGGCAAAGCCCTCAGCTGGGAGAACTTTGACCCAAAATTCTAATGCTAAGAATCTAAACCACTGAACTATTAGCACAAGTGCACAAAAATTGTACATACAAAGATGTTCACTTTGTGCTTTGTTATTTATAGTAACAAATATGAAACTGTTTATAGGGACAACACGGAACAGAAGTTTAAGAGTACAAGCCCTGGAGCAGACTGGGTAGGGCTGAAACTAAATTCTGACAGTGGGTGAGCTTAGTTAATTAATCTCTTTTATTTTGTCTATAACCTTACAGGATTGTTGTGAGGATTAAATGGATGCCTGTCACATAGCAAGTGCTTGATAAATGTTAGATGGTATTATTAAAGCAAAATATTATACTGCCCTGGCTGGTGTGGCTCAGTGGATTGAGCACCAACCTGCAAACTGGAAGGTTGCTGGTTCGATTCCCAGTCAGGGCACATGCCTGGGTTGCAGGCCAGGTCACCAGTTGGGAGCGTGCAAGAGGCAAACGATCAATGTTTCTCTCCCTCTCTTTCTCCCTCCTTTCCCCTCTCTCTAAAAATAAATAAATAAAACCTTTAAACAAAAATATTATAAATTACCTAAATGTTCTATAGTAGAAGATTAGTTAGGTAAGTTGAGATAAATTCAATTCTATCTAGTCATTATATATGTGAAAGAATCTAGAAACCTAAATACCATACTGTTAAGACCAATTATGTTTGGCACGGATTTACAGTGAAGGTCTTCTATTTTCTTTTTTTTTTCCCAGAAAAAATCTATTCTTTTTTATATATTTTTTCAAACTCCTTTAATGTGTGGCTTGCTGGAAATCTACATTTTTTTAAATATCTGCTTCTGCTTTCTTTTTTTTACCATTCAAGATTTCTTGTATTAGTCTCAGGGTGTACAGCACAGTGGCTAGACAATCATATATTTTGAGCCGTTCAAATTGTTTTTTTGGTGAGAATTACTTCTGTGATCAAAAGCTCTTCATTCTGGAAAAGAAACTCTTCGCAATGACAAAGGCACTTTGTGCAGGTGGCCTCGGAAAATACTCACTGGGCGTCGTTCCCACCGCTCTCCTCATCGACGATGCCGGGCACCATCTTCCCTGCAGCTCGGCTCATTTCCCTTGGAGAAAAATATTAAAATCTAGTAAACTAAAAAAGTTTAGGACTTCCACACTCCGCTCATTAGTAGCATAAACTAGATGCAAGAACTCTGCAGACCTGTTCAAGATACAATTCTCGATACCTAAAGGTATACACCCACCACACACCTACAGCTCTTTTTGGAAAACTTGCTAAAGTTAACATTAAAGTATAAGGATCAGTTCCTGTTTCTTGAGACCTAAGGAAAGGGTCCATATATTTAACCCATAGTCTAGTCTAGTATTCTAGACTCTGTATCATCAGACCCAGCAGAGCACCTGGCGTGTAGCAAGTTCAAGTGTGGAACGAATCATTTCTAATACAGGGCGACCTGATGTACTCATTTCCCACCTCCCCAAAGCCCGTAATGTACGTTTTAGGCTCCAGTGGATCAGAAAAAACTGACTTTGTCCCAGGCACCAGGGGTGGACAAAATGACCTAGCTATGCCATCAGGACATTCTCTGCCGTCTGCCACAGTGACCCGTCGGGAGTCTCAGGACCATTTTTTCCCATTTTTGATGGGAATGCTGGGACCGAGGCACGCACACTCTCCTTCCCGAGATGGTGGGGCAGGTGGTGATGAATCTGAGAATGGTTACACTGATTCAGCCTACACAGCCAGGAGAGCAGATCCAAGAGAATTATGGAGAAGTGGAATTGGAACCCTGTATGTTCATTTAATCCCCATCCAAAACATGTCCTACTTCTGTGCTTTTCAATTACATGAATCAATAAAGTCTATTGTTTAATCCCATTTGAATAGGGTTTGCTGTTGCTTATAAGTGCATGTGCTCCAACCGAAAAAAAGGTGAATGTGGAGTAAGGTTTCAAATGTGAGGTTACATTGATGGATGAGAAGTAATACAGTAAAATAAATTATACAGGAAAAGCATATAAAACAAAAGGAAAAGAGAAAAGAAGGGCTAGTGAAAAGAACTCGGGAGAAGAGGTGAGGGAAGATTCATGTTGGAAAGATGAGTCATTTATAAAGACGATTCTGCTTTCAACATGCTTACCTATTTAACACTCCATTGGAAACTAGCGCTTCTTTAGGATGGAAATACTTATAATATACATTTCTAACCACAGCATCTTTAAGGGGAAAACAGAAGAAGACGCATTTTAGATCAGAAGTAAGTCTGACATTAGAGACTTAAACCTGAAAGAACTCCAGCCCCATCCCTCTCACTTTATATACAGAAGCCACCCAGACCCAGAAGGTCCATCCAGAGGACGGGTGAGGCCAGAGGGCCAGACCACACGCCCGCACAGCCCAAGGCTTCGGCCACTGTCCCAGTCGGCCCACAGGGCTGCAGTACGAATAGTAAATAGGAAATTACTGCTTCTATTAAATCAATAATTACCATTATTAACCATGATTCCATATTCTTCTAGGAGAAAGTTAATATTGGTGTCGAATCTGGACTCCCCACCCTCTCCTAGCATCACCAGGATGTCTCCACCGCCGTCCAGGTATTTCTTCAGGACCTCAAACTACACAAAGGAAAAACACAGTCCGCGAATATACCCAAAGACTTCTGTCCAACATACGATGAATAAGACCTTTACTACCTGAAAAATAAACACTTTGAAACTATAAGGCACTTAAACATAAACGTACGTAAGATAATAGAAATGTACTCTCTATGTAGGAGTTCCACGCTTGTCTTTAAACACAAAGCGGCAGCCGCGGCCGGGCAGCCCACTGGTTAGAGCGTCGCCCTGATACAGCACTGGTGCCAGCCTGGTCCCCACTCAGGGTGCCTATGAGGACCAACCAAGGAATGCGTAACCAAGTGGAACAGCAAATCCATGTCTGTCTGTCTCTCCTCCCCTTCTTCTGTCTCTCTAAAATCAATAAATAAAAGTGAGTAAATAAACATAAAGCTCCAAAATAATCAAACTAAATGGATATTTTCCAAGTTGACTATCTAGACAGTGAATCAGAGTGGAGAACTTTTAGCTAAAGGAAGCTCACCGGCCTCCTTCATTCAGCAGTATCCCTGGTCCTTAACTTACTAGATACCAACTGAGCCTGCTCTCTCCTGACAACCAAAAACGTCTCCGGGCAGTGCCAAATGTCCCCAGGCACCGCTCTCTGACCCTCTCCTTGGGTGCTCTCACTTTCATGAGGCTGCTCGCTCCCTGGCAAAGACCTGGGCACTCCTGTCTTCCCTGGGTGAAGGGAGGTGGGTGAGGGGAGAAACTACACTGGAGTCAGGCTGAGGCCCGACAAGTAATAAAGTATTCCTTTGCAGGCCACCACCAGCCTGGTGAACGTCTCCCTCAGAGCCTCACTGGGTAGGAAGCTGGCCACCTCCACATTCCCAAGGGTAATTCTCAGTCCTCTCAGTTCACCTCATCAAACAGTTACGTCTCTCTCTGCGGCCTTCCCGGACGAGGAGGCCTTGCAATCAGGTTAAGAAACAAAGGACAACAGAAATGCTGCCCTGCAGACCCCCTCCCGTGCCCCCACCCAAAGGAAGAGCAGGAGACCTTAGACCGCCTCAGTGTAAGGGCCACACTGGCCTCACCCTGCCTTCACCCCCCTACTCCCTACAACCCTCTGTGGGTACCAAGGCACTTTTCCAACTCTCTGTGGACTCTTCCTGTGTTCTGGGTTTTATGTTTTTTAACTACGGTAAAATACACATAAGATTTACCATCTTAACCATTTTAAGTGTACTGTTCTGTAGTATTAAGTATATTCACATTGTTGTGCAACCAACCTACAGAACTCTTCATCTTGCAAAACTAAAACTCTACAATTAAACAATTGCACATTTCCTTTCCCACCTCCCAGCCCCCAGCCACTACCATTCTAATTTTCTCTTTACGAATGTGACTACCCTCGGTACATCATATAAATAGAATCATACAGTATGCCTTTTTGTGACCAGCTTATTCACTTAGCATACTATCTTCAATATTCATTCACTTTGTAGCTTTGTAGCATGTATCAGAATTGCCTTCTTTTTTAAGACTGAATAATAAATCATTGTATACACAAGGTCTATCCTGAAAAAGTCCAGCCATTGTTAACATAACGAGAACCATTTGCACAACATCGATGTAACCTGGCAGCCAAGGAGAGTGGACTGGAATGCGCATGCGTGAACGATGACAACTTCACTGTACTAGTTGGTGGAGGCAATAAACACCACTGAGTGAGCATGTGTACTGTGTGGCCGTCGCATTCAAAATGACTGAGTAGAGCAATAACTCTGCATCACATTCTGTGTTAAGCTTGAACATTCCTCTGTGGAAACTACTCAAATGACTCAGAAGGCCACAGCTATGGACAACTGGTTATCGGCAGCTTCATCACAACAATGCACCTGCTCATGCATCACATCTTGTGCAGTTTTTTGGTGAAAGATCAAATCACCTAGGTGACTCAGCCCCCCTACAGTCAAGAGTTTGTGCCCTGTGACATCTGGACTTTCCCAAAACCAAAATCGCCTTTGAAAGGGAAGAGATCTCAGACTGTCGATGAGAATCAGGAAAATACGACAGGGCAGCTGATGGCGATTGGGGGAACTGTGTGAGGTCCCAAGGTGCCTACTTTGAAGAGACTGAGGAAGCATCATTACCCTATGTATAATGTTTCTTGTACCTTCTTCAATAAATGTTTCCATTTTTCATGTTACGTGGCTGGATACTTTGTGGACAGACCTCGTACACGCCACATTTTGTTTATCCATTTATCTGTTGGTAGACACCTGGGTTGCGTCCACCTTTTGGCTATTGTGAATAAGGTAAACATGGATGTACAAGTAACTAACTCTTTGAGATCCTGCTTCCAATTCTTCTGGATGTATGTAGGTCCAGAAGTGGGACTGCTGGCTCGTGCAACTCCATTTTTGACTCTGAGGAACCGTCATGCTGTCCGAGGGGCCCCGTTGTGTTCTCACCACCAGTGCACGAGGGTTCCAATTTCTTTACATCTTTGCCACCACTTGTTATTTGTGTTCTGGGTTTTGCATTTATAATTCTTTGTCTAGTCCATGAAATAAAATAAAAAATGATTTAATATAAAATGGGATTTCCCTATTTTCAAAGCAAAAACATGGCAAAGAAGTACAGCTGATATTGAATTAGCCTGCAGTACAGGTCCAGCACTTTACCTGCATTACCTCATTTAATCATCTCAACAATTCAACGATCGAGAGAAAGAGAGAACGAAGTCATTACTTTAAGGCAACACAGTAAGTGATCAGTAAGAATTTAAGTCCAGGACTTCAGAGCCCATGCTCCTAACCACCTCATTATAATTCTTCTTTGCGGGTATTTCTTACCTCGGCCGCTGTGAATTTTTCCCTTGGCCCAGATGTAATCCACAGTTTCACCCCAATTAACTTCTCAGATGTGATTTCATCTTTTAAGCTACAAATATGATTTTAAAAGCAAGTGTTAGATCCACAATTAAACCAATTTATGAGCCATTTTAGCCTCTAGGCTGAATGGGAAAAGAGGCCACAGAAGCCAAGATGAAAGTATTTAGAGGTACCCAGTCTAGCCCCTCTCCCGAAGTGAGAATCCCTTCTACAAGCATGCACCCGAGCCGCTGGCCTCTGCTCAAACACTTCCTATACGTTAAGCTAAACTGTGCTAGAGCGTAAAGAACCCTCCAGCTGCGAATGCAATCAGCTTTACTACTAGCTTGTATGATTACATATCCTTCCCCACTAAGAAAAACTACACATCTACAAAAACAGAGAAATACTCTCATTTTTCCTTTCCCTAAACTGCACTATCAACCCAAGTTGAAATATGGAAAAAGCCTCTAACCTCTTAAAAAGCTGTGTATGTATAATTAGAATTTTTTTTATTTGCGACTTTGGGGACAACTTAATAATATGCTAATGGACAGTTTTCAAAAGAGATGCTTTAATAATTTATTTACTTCTGAATGATCTTTGTATCGAGCTCCTCCAACCTAAACAATCTGTCTTACATAAGTAAGTAGAGACTTTCAGTTTTAACCAGCAGGCTACTATCTGGAAGGGAAAACAATTCACAAGGTCACCTCTGAATTTTCCAGTTGCTCCGAAGTCTCTTCTGCATGGATTTATAGCCACTGGTGGTGGTAAAGACTTCCTTTTTATATGCATTGAAAAGAATGGTGCTCCGAAGCTCTTTCTCCATGGTTACCTATGGAGAAAAGAAGGGATCAGAAAAAGACAAACGATAAAAAAGATCCCAAAAGCAACAAAATAGTCTATGTCTTCTAGTTTAATGAGAAAGGGTATAGAGCTTCAACCTAGCTATGAAATCTCTGCCATTCTCAAAGGCTGAGAGTGCAATGCATAACCATAGCTGCAGAAACCTAGGGCCAACGCTGCTGACCAGCCCAGTCCCATGGCCCTGCCCCGCCATCACCCTGCCCCTGAGGGAGACCATGATTCCTCACTGCTCCCAACTGTTAACTGGGACGTATGGTCTTCTAGATTCTTTTTATACATACATTAACTTAGAGATTCATTTACAAAATAGGATCATATCATATGCAGTATTTTCCAACACACTTTTTTCACCCAATCCTGTATCTTTTACACCTTTCCATGTTGGTACGTAGGTGTCATTTTTTTTAAAACTGCTGCACGGTATTCCATTTTATGGACGTACCATTATTAATTTAACTAGTTATATACAGATTGACATCTTTTTTTTTTTTTTCAAAATTTTTGCTAGTAAAACAATGCTGCAAATATCAACCATCCTTGAGCATGATTTTTTTAAAGGTTTTATTTATTTATTTTTTAGAGAGAGGGGAAGGGAAGGAGAAAGAGAGGGAGGGAAACAACAACGTGTAGTTGCCTCTCATGCAACCCCCACTGGGGACCTGGCCCGCAACCCAGGCATGTGCCCTGACTGGGAATTGAACCAGCGACCCTTTGGCTTGCATCCCTGGCTTAATTCACTGAGCTACACCAGCCAGGGCTGAGCATGTTTTTGTGTACTTTCCATATCTGTAGAATAAATTCCTACCTGTTGAATGACTAAATTATTTCCATATTGCCCTCCAAACAATTATAATGTTCACTTCCACTCATACTAATACGATCCTGTTTCTAATTACTTTAATCTCTTCTAACAACATAGGTGCCCCCCATTACTGTTTAATTAGCACTGTCAAACAGTGTGATGGCCATCTTTTACTATGTACACTGGCCGCTTGTATTTCTTCTGATTTTCTAGTTCATGCACTCTCCTTATTTTTCTATTGGGTTTAATATTTTTCAACATTCATTCAACAGATACTTTCACAAATTTATTTGTCTTTAGATGTAGCTTATGGGAGCTTTTTTGGTTTGGTGAAATTTTGCAGGTATACAGAAGATTTTAATTTTATACAATCAAAAGTTTTAATCTTTTCCTTTGGGCTTCTGGATTGTATGCTGTGTTTTGAAGAATTTTTGCCATGCTAAGATTATAAATACACCCAATGATGCTTTCCTCCTGTATTTTTAAAAAAAATTTTAAGTTTTTTTACTATTTGTCTGAAGCAGACTGGCAGCATTAATATTTAGTTATATTGCTAATTAACCTTCAACTACTTATATAGCACATAATCCTCCTATATTTTTATGTCATTTTTTAAAAAATTGTGTCCAGCCCTGGATGGTGTAGCTCAGTGGATTGAGCATGGGCCTGTGAACCAAAGGATCCCGGTTCGATTCCCAGTCAGGGCACATGCCTGGGTTGCAGGGCAGTTCCCAGCAAGGGACGCACGAGAGGCAACCATACATTGATATTTCTCTCCCTCTCTCTCTCTCTCTCCTTCCCTTCCCCTCTAAAGATAAATAAATAAAATGTTTAAAAAATTCTTTAAAAAAAATTGTGATCCATTTGGAATTTATGTTGGTGCTCAAAATGAATTTGTTGTTTTTTACTAGAAAGCTGTCTGACACCAAACCAATGCTGATTTACAACATCACCTACAAATATCTGGATTTCATTCTGAATATGACATATTCTATACGACTGTAAGTTTCTGCTCAGTTCCATACTATTTTAATTACTATCACTTTACAACATGTTATAATTTCCGGTGGTACTGGAGAGCTAATCCCCCTTATTACTCTTAATTTTTAGACATTCCTAGCTCGTCTCACATATTGATATTTCCAGTTTAACTTTAAAATCATTTTGTCAGGTTACCAAAAAAATGCCCCCATGAACCCACCACAAGTGTCTTTCCATGTTTCATCTCATCCCTGTGCATGTTTTCAGTTGTACATACAATATTGTATTGTACTTTCTCCAGTTTCCTACCGGAAAAGTCTCCAAAATCTGTCGCATGGTTATGTTATAATCAACTTAACTACTGCACTGCCTTCATGGCCACCTTCAATTCTGTGCCATCACAGATGCAACTGGAATTTACATATTCCTGCTTTTGCCATTATTTTTACCCTGGAACAGATTCCGAAGAGCAGTATTTCTAGGAAAAGGGGATGAGAATAAGATGCTACGAGTCCTTATCCAATGCTCTTTCATACCCAGCAGGACCACTGAAAATCTGCGCTGCAGGAGGTGAAGGAGACTCGAACCCAGTCCAGGCCTATATCCGTATCCAGTTTACCCAAGACGACCTCTATTTTCCTTAAGACTGGCGCAAAGGTCCCCAGGACAGTCCGGCGAGACCCTCGCCAGCGCCAGGCCGCCCCAGAGCCCCCGCCAGCCCATCACAGTTACAGCTCTTCTTACCTGAGGCCCAGTAACCACCATCTTCACCTGACACCGCCCAGCATCCCGCAGCCAGGTATCCAAGGCTGCTTAGCAACAGCAGAGGCCGAGCGGAACGCTTGAAAGGGGTGAATCCCGGAGTGGTTGTACCTCCGGAGCCACGTGATGACGACAGAGCAGAAGACGCCAATGAGCCTCGAGCGTCCGAATGGTGGTGGTAGGGGGCGGAGCTCACATGGGACTGTACCATTGATTTGGTCTAAATCCAAACGGAACGTGAATTAACCTTATGCCAAATATAAAACGATTTAATTGCGTCTTTAGTATCAAGTCTTATAAATACTAATAAAAACGGTAGGTCCCAAGGGCCTAAACTTCGCTCGACCTCGCGGAAAGAGAATAGTGAAGGCTTCCGGCGCTGGGCAGGGGTTGTTGAGGAACGCCCCAGCCCCGACCCCAACAGCGCAGGCGCGAAGAGGCAAGGGGCGGAGCTTTGCAGCTGAGACCTTGAGGCGGGGTCCAACTACTAGGAACTTCTGAAAGAGGTTTGAACAGTGATGCAAAAGAGTTTGGCTCCCTGGGACATCAGGGGCGTTTCCGGAGGACAGTGGGCAGGTTTAGTGGTGAGAAGGGTAACACGAGCTAGTTCTTTCACTTTGATTAGTCCCACATCTCTGAACACCACAGTTCCAGGCCCAGGATATGGTAGTGAACTCGCCCTCAAGAGGCGCCCCCTCGACGGGGAGTTAGACCTGGCCAGATCTTACAAAAAAGTGAAAATATAAACTGTCTTAAGGAGCGTTGAGGGCTGCAGCTGGGCAGAAAGGCGCCTGCGATGAGCAGAGATATGAAAGAAAAGTGGCATTCATTAAGGCAAGGGTTGCAAAGAGCAAGCCAGCAGAGGGAACTGCTGATGCGGATAAACAGTCTTCCTTTCTATCCAGGGGAGCGCTCCCTGTCTTGAGCGTGTGGACTTTGGTGCAATGCCACCACCTGGCTGGCTCAACTCGATGAGAGCAGGGACTTCGACAGTTTCTATTTCAATTTATGTTTGTTAGAATCTTCAACATGTACAAAGTGGTAGGAGTTAGGGGATCTTAAACACAGCTCTTGTTGCCTTTTCACAAGTACTGTTATTGCAGACTTTAAACAGTGGGGGAGAGCAATTGAAAACTCTCTTCCTAGGGATGCTGTATTTTGGTGCAAAATTGGGTAGATAACACAGTCTTCAGCGAGGGATAAAAATGGAAGTGATGTGTTTCCACTGTAGAGACAGTAGGCTATGTCACTTGAGAGTTCGCACAGGTCTTGGGATCCTTCTGCTCCGTGTGGAGTGTTTGCTAGAAGACAGAAAGAGTACCTATCCAGAGCACTTCTCCACCGTTGGGAGTTGGAGAAAAAGCAAGGGTCTTAAAATCAGCTGCCACCAAGTTCAATTCCTGGCTGTGCCTTATACCAGCTGGGTGACTCTGGGCAAGTTGCTTAATCTCTCTGAGCAAATGTTTCTTATCTATAAAGGAGGTTAATAATTTTTAAATGCTGGCTCACTGTGGGGTGTGTAGATAATGTATATAACACTCAGAACATGCTCAATAAACATAGGCATAGCATGATTAATTCTATATCATAGTTTTTCTTTTTATTTTCTATCCTGGTGAAAATTTTGTGATCTTACAGTCTTGGAACAGAGAGAATCATTATGTGTTTCACAATCTACAGCAGACTGTGTATTGACAGTCCTAGTACATTTCTGACAATCACAGTCTCTTGTTTTTTGCTTTGGGAAGTTGGGGGAATTTTGGCCCCTCCCTCATGTTCCACATTTGTCAATCAACAGACACTATGAAGACAGAAATCAAATCAGAGTGTTTCAGAGTTCTCAGTGCATGTCAGAGGGTAACAACAGCTCTTCCTGACCCAGCTTTGGTCTCCACTGTCTGTGTCACTGGCGTGTTCTTCATGGTCTTCAGCTTTATCCCCTGTAATTCCTGGGGTGGGGGTGGGGAGCAGGCTGCCCTGGAAAAATGGAAGGGAGGAAAGGACTGAGTTAAGAAAAGGCAATAAAAATCACAGCACACACTGATGTTAAAAAAGTTCCTCTCCTATGAACAAACCAAAAAGCTAATAAGTAGATAATGAACCACAGGTCTGTGAAAAAGAAGTCACTTTCCACTGAAATAAAGCTGCACCATCCATCCCTACAAGTAAGTGCAGGGCGTTCTGAATTCATGAGGCTATGTGCTCATGTTCTGTGCAGAATTACCTAGAGAAATAACTAATCTTGATCACATGGAGCTCCGAAGGTGGCTGGAAAGCTGTGGTCACCAAACTGGCACCAGCCCCAAGCCCTGTCCAAGGCCTGGGCTCATGGCCTTAGACTTGCCAAACATACAGGGCAGGTGAGGTGGGGCACACCATGAACTTGGCAGCCAGGCCCTGACCCTGAGCGAGTTGAATGTCTCCTCTTCCATGCCCCGCTTCCCACCGCCTAGTTTATTCTGATCAGTTCCTGCCTTGGTTCTCATTACCGATTTTGACAGCCATTCTGTTGGACCTAACAGACTGGGAGGCAGATGAGCTCAGAGGTTACATGTGAGAGCCCGGACTCAGCCTATAGGGCTCTGAGTCCCAGCTCTGGCCCCTGCTAGCTATGGGACCAGGCGAGGAACAACTTCTCTGACCCTGTTACTTCACTGGTAAAAAGGGTCCGTAACAGTTCTCACCTTAGGGTTGTTTGGATAAAAACTGATAATAGACTTGAAAGAGTCTAGCACAGAAACTGCTTCCGCATAGGCTGGTTTTCTGAAGCTGACTGGACAATCAAGCCAAAAAGGGGGTGGGGATTGTTAAAAGGATCAGAAGCTCTCACAGCCAGAGGATGAGGCTCAGGGCTTCCCAGGAGTGAGGGGAGTGACACCAGAGCACTGACATGAAGAAACCGCCGCTGCTGCTGCTGCGGCTGCTGCCACAGGGTCCCGGTTGCCACAGTTTACATCGTTGCCACCTCAACACCAGGCACTCGGTTTTGTGGGTACCATCAGCTACCACATGAAAGGGAGCTCCGAGTCCCTTCTTTGAGCCAAAATCTGGCACAGCTGCATCCCTGGGTCACATGCCTGGCCCTGGCTGCAAGGGAAGCTGGGAAAGCAACTGTCCAGAATTTCAGCTACTGTCAACGGAGGTAGTCATTGTCCCTCATCCAGACTCATGAAGTAGGGGATTCCCTGGATAGAGGGAAGAGTTCAGATGCCAGGCAGACAGATCTAATAAAAAATATCTAACACTACCCGCAACAAAGAGAAATACCGTCAACACAGGAAAATAAGAGAGGATGTTGGGTGCTACCCTCTAGGCTTGTCACATCTCTGTCATTTCACACTTTGAGATAAAAATCTAAATGCCAAGAAGCCCTGCTGATTGCCTACCCAACATTTTCCTCCTCCTCCCTTAGTGTCAGAACACCTGTTTATTAGTAGTAACACTGTAAGTAAGTCCCAGCCTGTAAGTCCCAGATCCCAGCCTCCATTACAGGGGGGCATGGATGACTAACGAGCAGAGTCAGTGGGTGGGGCTTCTGGGAAACTGTAAAAGTGTCCTTTTGCTCTTCCCTCCTTCCTCCTTTCTTTTCCTGCCCAGAACCCAAAAGCAATGGCTAAAGCTCCAGTAACCACCCTATGATAATATAGCAGTTAATATCGAGGCCAGCTGCCAAGGATGGCAGAGCAAAATACAGAAAGCCCCTGAGTGTCTGATGACCTGTGGTACCAGCCCTGGGCCATCTAACACAATTCTTTATGTGCTGGGGAAACAAAATCTTATTTAAGCCATTGTTTCTTTGAGTCTCTGCTCCTAGCAGCTGAAGGTGATTCCTTACAGATCCAGCTGTCCTCAGAGGCATCACGGACTTCTGTCCTAGCAATCCAAGGCGGTGTCATCCTCCGGCGCATAGGAAAATCCCAGGAATGCACTTGAGGCCCCAGAGCTGCTGGCCACAGTGTCGGGAGTGCAGCCAATGGACTTTGACACGGCTTCCTGAGTGAACTCTGGGTCAAAGTGTTTCAAGTCAGCAGGTCCTGCCTGTGAATATAAGCCAACAAGGGGAACACAGGCATCAGAGCTGCCAAAGGAACCCACAAGCCCTGAGAGGGATGCTGGGCCTTTCCTCTGAGCACTTTCTGGACACCCTTCCTTAACTGTCACTTACCCAAGAGTTTACATCATTTTATTCCACAAGGTCCAACAACCTCATATCAGCTCATGCCTGCTCCACAATAACCCTAAGACAAGCCTCATCAACATACACTCACCGAATGCCTTCCAGGCACTGTTCACGGCCCTGGGAATACAGGAGAGCAAAATTGATTGGGCCCTTACTTTCATGAAGCTTATATTACGCAAGGGGTGGGAGGACAGATAATAAACATGCACACAAATAATTTAGAATATTGATAGGTCTCATAAAAAATATAAAATAGGGTAACATGGTAAAGAGTGACTAGATTGCTTAAGCTATTTTGCACAAGACCTGTGAGGAAGATTGTAAAAATGGTCACAAATTCTCCATTCCCATCCAGAGATGGGGCCTCTTCCTACATCCTTTAATAGGGGTTAGCCACGTGACTTGCTTGGGCCAACGAGACATTACCAAATGTGATGCAATCAGAGGCTTGAAAAACGCACATTGGGAATTCTCTCTTGCTGCACTTGGAACCCTCAGGCCACCATGTAAACAAGCCCAGGCCATCCTGCTGGAGTCTGAGAGGCCTCATGAATAAGGACCCAGCTGCCCCAGCTGCCAAGCACGTGAGTGAGGCAATTCTAAATCATCAACTGCCAGCTGACCTGCCAGCTGATTGCCAACATGTGAGAGCCCAGCAGAGACAGCTGGCCTGGCCCAGGCCAAAAAAAAAAAAAAAAAACAAACCAAAACACCCAAATAACCCATAGAAGCAGAAGGAAGTAACGAATTGTTTTAAGCTACCTAGTTTGTGGGTGGCTTGTTATGCAGCAAGAGCTGGCCAATACAACCTGTCTGCGGAGAAGACTGAGACAGCTGGGTTTCATGCAGTACGCAGGTGAGCAAGCAGAAAGTTCTGCAAACCTGCTCCAGTACGCAAGCCTCAGCCTGTGGAACTGCAGAGACTTGGCTTCTAGCTTCACAAAAAGGCCACAGGATACAGTGGCACTAACCCAGGACACAGAGTTCCAGGACCAGAATGTGAACCCTGGCCCTTTTTTGATGTATGGCCCTAGACAAGGCAAGTCTGTTCTGCTTTTTACAAGCGAAGACATTGATGCTGAAGAAACTTCTTCAAGATCTCACAAGTGGTAGGCGACAGAACAGGAACCCACCCCCACTATGTCTCACTCTGAAATTCATGCGCTGCATTTGATTACCACTCTGTCTAGCATTTTGTATATTATTCTCTCTCCAGGGTGTATATTCAATATTATTCTCAAAGTCTTTTTTAAAACCCTCGGATAAAGACACTTTCCAGGGGCCTGGACTGAATGTATCCTATCTGACAACCGATGTGAAGAACGTGGAGCTCAAAGACACATTCACGAACAGGTAAGTCACCTAAGGAGAGATGCGAATAGTGACACTGACAGCGCTGAGGTGTGCAGACTGCTTGGACGAAGGGGACTTGACATTGCTCGATGGTTAGAGGAGGCCAGGAGGGTCTCCAGTGTCCATCTGAAATGGGGTTCCTTCTGTTCGTACTGGCACTGCTAATTAACATGTAAAAACTAAGCGCCTTCATTGTACATCAAAGGAACATAAATTAAAGCAATACTAGGTGGTATTTTTTTTTTTTTTACTTAAATTTGCGAAGTTAAAAACAATGCACATGCTGCAGAGACTAAGAATCCTCCAGCAGACTCCACTGGTCAGAAATAGACCGCACTCCTTAACACACAGTGAGGGCGGCATGACTCAGGAAGCGGGAAACACTCACATTCTTTGACCTGGTCGTTCTCCACCTGCAATCCATCCCAAGGAAATAACCAGAACTCTGGGCAAAGATAGACACTTAAAGATGTGCATCAGTACTTTATGATAAATAAAAAATGGCAGTAGCCCAAAGTGCACCATTAGGAGCAGGGTTGAATACATTATGTCACCAACATAGGGTTGAAATGGTATGAGCCACTTAAAATGATCCTTATAAAGTTTTATTTTACTTGCAGAAATAATGACGTAGGCCCTGGCTGTTGTGGCTCAGTGGGCTGAGCGCCAGCCTGTGAACTAAAATGTCACCGGTTCAATTCCCAGCTGGGGCACATGCCTGGGTTGTGGGCCAGGTCTATGGTTGGGGCTGAGCGAGAGGCAACTGATCCATGCTTCTCTCGCACATTGATGTTTCTCTCCCTCCTTTTCTCCCTCCCTTTTTAAAAAAGATTTTATTTATTTATAAATTTTTTAAAGGTTTTATTTATTTATTTTAGAGAGGGGAAGGTAGGGAGAAAGAGAGGGAGAGAAACATTAATGTGTGGTTGCCTCTTGCATGCCTCCCACCAGGGTCCTGGCCCAACAACCCAGGCATGTGCCCTGACTGGGAATTGAATCTGTGACCCTTTGGTTTGCAGGCCAGCACTCAATCCAGAGAGGCACACCAGCCAGGGCAATAAAATCTTTTTTTTTTTTAAAGTAATAATGACATAGTTTTTAGCAAAAAAAAAAAAGGGGGGGGGGAGAAAAGTATCTATATCTAAACTATAACCTAGGTAAAAAACACACAGGAATGACCGAAAGAAAACACGTCAGTCATGGTTTCTCTTAGATAACGAGATAATAAGCTTTTTTCCCCCTGTTGCTTTAAACTTCTGTTTTACATACTTTCTGCATTGAATACGTGCTATTTTTCTTATAGGAGAAAAGCTAACCATAGGGGGGAAATGTCTTCACAGGGCCCGGCTCCATCCAGGGGCGCCGCATGACACAGAGCGCTTTAAAACCCGTAGAGGGCTGTGCGGTGAGATGCTAAACATGAAGAAGTGGAGGCCTGGCCCGTCACACAGAGCTCAACCGGCAGTCAGGGCTCCCGGTTCTACACCAGTTCTGCCTCTAGCTTTCCACGTGACCTTGGACAAAGCGTGCAGTCTCCTGAATCCAGGTTTTTTCCACCTGTGGAGAGTTGGCCCAGACGCCCTGCAAACCCCCGCCAGCCCTGGTAACCCAGAATCTGGATTGCGGTGACCTCTTACCACGTTTGGGTTGAAGGGTGGTGTCAGCCTCTTGTGATACAAGTCATCCCAGTTTATGGGGCTGAAGAATACGTGGTTCTTTATCTCGAGCTGCAGGAAGAAGGTGCTGATCAGAAGCAGC